>SJJU01032457.1:0-10960 GCA_012932125.1 Conopomorpha cramerella | reverse complement strand
ATGTACAGTAACAATAACAGCAACAAATAATAATTAACGATTGAAGCGTATCAAACAATTCGTGCACGAGCCATCCGAGCACGTTTGCATAGTAATTAGCGTAATAAGCGTATTTCCCTATAGATACCATGCGCGTGCGCTCATTTTCCCACGATGCCACGGTGTATGTAGATTGAATAACTCAAATATGGCTATTAAAAATCTATATTTAATTCGCGGCGTAACCAGATATTCTGGTTTTTAGCATCAGTATCCTATAACGTCAGTTTTAGCGTTTGTCGCGTGCCATTATGTCAAGGCGTACTTGCTACGCACGCGGTTGGAAATATCATGGTGTAGTGTGACCTCTGCGTTACGTATTTTGCTACGATTATCAACAAGAGAAGTTTTCCTCGTTCAACATTTTTAGATAATCACTTTACTAGCTGGCCCGGTGACGTTGTTATGCCATTAAAAATGTTGTCAATAGAATAACAAAATATTTAGGCGTGGGTCACTCTTATTATTTAAGATTGTGAAAAATAGACGTTGACTGACTTTCAGAACTAACCGATATGCAAATTAAAATTTCATAAAAGTCGGTTGGGTCCTTTCGAACATCACGATACGATAAATAGTTATAGTAATTACAGTAGTATTATTATATAAGTATGTAGAAGTATATTAGATAGGTATGTAAATGTTTTCATGTCAATTACGCGTGGTTTTTATTAAGTAGCCTTTATTTTTCTACTACAGAACACGTTGCGATTTTAGCCGTGTATTTGCAGTTTATTCACACTTTTGGTAACTGGATTTTAAATAAATGGTATATAACATATGGGCAATATAACAAGTATTATCTGTCGATAATGTGCTGAAATATTTTTCCAAATAGTTTCAGGGCTTATACAATTCTTCAACAAACAAACAAATCTTTTATCTTTTTATAGACTTCTTCTACACGTTCGTATTAGGCAACAAGTAAAAGTAGGTAGGAACCCGGTGTATAGAAGCCACAGGGTCCGCATTTTGATTATTTGACTTGGCCTGTGTGTCTATTACTTGGTCGACATCCGTACCCCGAACCATACCATGTATCACGGTAACGTTCGAAACATATCCGACTTGATGGCGGTTAGTACCCACTCAATGGGCGTGTGTTCTTTATCTTATATAGCCTGTTTATTGATTTGACGGACCGTTCTGCAACTTAACGCGAAATAATGGTTCGATTGAAAGCTATCAAATGAATGTATACTCCTCTACAGGTAATGTATTTTACGAAAAATCTATTATCCGTACATGTTACGAAGTGTCAAATCGTTCTTCGATTACTATAGGAGAAGCAGCGTAGTAGGTAGTAGCTCGTAGGCGGACTCCAGACTATAGGTTACCATCACTGTAGCCATGTAACCTATAGTCTGTTCACTAATGGGGAATTTTCTTTGACGTTTTTCTGACAGTTCTGCGGGCTAAGAACTGTCATTACTGTCAAACTTCACGTCACTTTGTTTGGAAAGCATGACAGTAATGAGAGTTCTAAGCCCGAAAATCTGTCAGAAAAACGGCAAAAAATTCCACATTAGTGAACAAACTATAGGTTACAGTGATGGTAACCTATAGTCTGTAGTCCGCCTACCTACCTCCCACGCTGCTATTCCTATAGTAATCGGTAGATCACCAAATATAAAATATATATTATGGTAAATGCCAATAATTGTACTCATTTTTTATTAGTAAACCAAGAGCGTGTGGACTGCATTTTGGTTAGTCGTCTGTATACGAATGTTATAGTATAACAGCGCGTTCAACATAAAGGCATATCTTATCAAAGGCACATCTTTCAAGAAAACAAAACCGATTTAAACCAGTAACATTTGTCAGATTTATTGTTTTCTCAAGCCAATGTCAGAATTGAACCAAATTTAAATGGTACCAAACGGGAAGTCTAGCTTTCAAATAAAATCGAGTCAAAATGGAACCACCCAAATAGGTTCATTCTCATTGAAATCAGTCTTTGAGGTTACAAACACAAAAAGAAAATTAACGAATTAAAAACTTCCTCCTTTTTTTCTTCGAAGTGGTTTAAAATCACTGACGACATGAATGTGTGAGAGTAAAACTACGGTTAGGGCAGATAATAATGTAAACATTTACAGAGTTGACCCCATCAAATAAAGTATGTACAATTTAACAACAACATTCCCACGATCCGCCTCAGCTCGACGTCATGAAAATGAGTTCTTAAGAGTGTACCGACAAAGCCACAAAAAAAAACTCGCTAGCTCACAACAATGACGTAAATTAATATGGACAAGTACCTACGTTGCTTAAAAAGCCCAAACAAAAATGGTAATGATTGTGCTTGTTACCATATTTTCGAATGCTTTTTCCTTATGACGTACTTCACGAGCCTCTACATTTAAGTGTATGATGTGACGAAATTTATGAGGCTTAGACCAACAACAACTAGGTTGTAGACATGCAACTCAAAACTCACGTTTAGAGTAAAACCGTGACAACAATAATATGTACGCCGTGAAGGAGTGAAAGAGTAAGAGAAAATATTTACTGTGCCTAGTAAGGTACGCAGTAGCGTAGCAGAGAATTTCTGGATCCAAATTGTCAAATTAGTAGTAAAAGTGATCACCATGACACGAAATTCCATATATTTTATATTGTTTGGAAAGAAACAGGCTGAAGGTGCTACGCGGCAAGTCTAGTTGTATTTGGTCTAAGGTATGAGGTAATTCATTGATAGTTTGTACTTGACTATGTATGAAAAGGGGAATTACCCGCGCTTTTTGCAATAGTTATGAAGCTTTGACGTAGTCTTTGACTGACCACATAATCGTGGTTTCTATCGTTTGTTGGCAAAGGAGAGGGATAGGCTTAAAATTAAGTTTTGGGAAATCGTCTTTACACCGTTAAACAATGATGTAATCGGAAATACCAGTGATTTTACAAAACAGGAACTTTTGTCCGGAACCAAAATATAAATACGTCCCACACAAAATATGTACGTAGAGGTTTTTTAAGTGTGTCCTTTGCTAAAGAAAGATTTTATTTTAGAGATTCTTGACCTACTACATATAACGTTTGAATATTTCCCTTAAAGCGCGACATAAGTATGTCAGTTTCTAGTATAAAAAAAAATAACCAAGAATCCAAGTGGACTCAAGCCTACAGGCGTAGCAGGTACCATTTACTTAGAATGTACCGTCACTTCACGCTTCATAAAAATAAAATTTTAGTATACTCGGAAGGACGTCCTGATACTTACTGGCGCCATCCATTCATAACACCAACAATAGGCTGTATGTCCAGATAACAGATGGACCTCCAAACACTTACCGCACACTGCGGTGCAAGAAACCGACTTTGTAACACCCCGCCAAAGAAACCGCTTTAGTCCTTTTCTTGAAAGTGTCAAAGAAAAACAGTAATAATTACTAACAGTTACTTTGTAGATAAGTTAGCTTTTTGTTAAAAGCAAAGGAATTTGTCAATGAATAATCGGGGTAGTTGAGAAGTATTCAATTGTGTTATGAGTGATTGTTTTTCGATTGAGCTTATGAACGTTGGGAGTTTGTAAGTAAGATAGCTTAGAGTACAATTTTGTTGGATAACTTAGTGTGACCGTGCCTATACCTGGCGCCGTCAGACATCGCATTCGTCTGATTCATTCGTAAGTCGCTGTGTGCGGTAAACACGTATTTTTTTAATATTGTTTCCTAACAATTATCGGAAATCTTTCATAATTTTCGCAATAAATTCTCTAGATTTTTCTGCACACTAAAGTCTCAAAAACTTAAAATTTGAAGAATAGCAATAATTATTTTAACACAGAGCAATATAGTAACGGTCAAGAACAGTAATGTCAAGTTTTTAGGTGCAGAAAATCTCCGGATATAGGTACATAATTGACCAACTTTACCTTACCTGTAAAAGTGTACAGTACTTTTGCACGAAGGTTTACACGTAGGACGCTAATTTATAAAAAAAATATATTAGTGTTTTAAAATACTGTTTTCAAAAAGAAATTGCAGCTGCAACCCAGGTTCTTTAAGAACTTTTGCTGTAACATGAGTGCAATAAACGAATTGAATTGAATTTCTAATGCCAAGTTTTTCAGATCTCAGAAATGTCAACATGTAAGTGCAAAGGTGTTAAAGGCTATGGTATTTTGAGTGCTACGATTTATACGTATGGCGACCGCGAAAGCCTTCATAGTGTATTCGAAGGAAAGTCTCAACGTACTTGACTAAACCATTTGTCAAAGGTTTATTTGTCAATTTGTAAGTCATATAAATGAGTTCACCAGAATTACTTTGAATTCAGTTACATTCACGAATGACAATATTTTTGTGGAATTTATATTTTATAATTTATGTTTTAATGTAGGTTATTTGTTATAGATCGTGTTTTAAATTATATCATTTATGTGCTTATAGTACAGTATTATAATTATTCGTAACTTTTGTACAAAAACAAAAATATTTTTTATAATATTACTATTGGTATCTGTTATTTTACAACGAATAAAAAACGCCAGACAAACGATCTTTTATTCCAATATCTGAATTATTGACCTCGGACTTTAGTATCTAGACATACGTATTGGAACCTACTCGTGTTGGGTATTTTTCTTTTTTAATTTACATACGTAAAATACCAAGTAAAGCGACTAAGAAACTTGCACGGTTGTGCAAAGGATTATTTAATTATAGCAACAAATAGGTAATATTACTAAACGTATTCGAGTTTATAAGAGCATTATAAGTACGGTCTGAATGATTTCCAGCATTGGATTAAATGTATTTTTTTTAATTGCAGAAAACAATACAAAATAAGAAATTGACAGACAAATGTCCCGGGACATTAATTTATTTTTACTATGCATAAAAAAAGTTAAAGGGAACATCGAAAATATTTCATTAAAGGCTCATCTTTACCCCAGCTTCGTGGTGCAATTTTCGGTTTTCTCTCCCGTTGTGTCACAAAGGTTTAGGCAGAGGTCATTTCATCAATGACATTGGGCACCCAACGTGGTATGTGGCGAGTCTGTTGCCGTTAAAGGAGCTGTTTATATTCAGGTTTCGTCCAGAGTCCTTCACCCTTTAGAATGTTTCATCTGGAGGCTTCACCATCATTAATTCATGAGGGTTTTCTAAAAGAGTGTGAGTGAAATATGGAAAAAAATCAATGGTTACAAGAATCAGATTTTGGAAATTGACCAGAGTTCTCTCGGACACCGTCAGACACTTCTGCTCTACAATGCTCTACATTGCATGCTGCTGCTACTACATACTATAAACTACGTACCACTCGTAGTCAGCAAGTATCTGCTAATATAATTTGCTGGTATAAATCTAGTGTAGATAGGCGCGAATATAATCAAAGACAAGCTCGACGTACCAGGTGAACAATATTGAGTTATAACGTCTGTGCGCGTTTCATTAAAAAATGATAAATCTAGTATATTGTATTTTAGTGTTGTGTCTCTATGCTAAGAAGAAAATATTAAATCTATCAATCACAGGTAAGAAATATATCAAAAGGTGATGATTGAAACTTTTTGGCCGCCTGACCGGGACGTAGCATTTGTAATTTGCATTATCTCGCGCCCTCTGCGGAAATTCCAACGCGAAACCCGCCGCGGGGCATATGTCTCGACACTCGTAAAGTAATTAAGCCTTTAACCGTCTTCGCGTAAATTTTGACATCGTTATTTCAACTGTATTCCAGGTAGACTGAGAGTTCATAATCTCTTATCAGATTTAGAAAATGCATTTATTGGGGGTAACCTGTGCATTCTTGTTGGTCAGACAAACTCATGAATGAAAGCTTGCGTATCACAGAGCGTGTCTGGACATGTCTTAAAAGCTGCATTCTTCGGCTTCTTAAAAAAACGTTAAAGTTGCTTATTGCCTTTCGTTGTGCAAGAACGAGATGATTTGATTATTTAGTTGAAGAATTCGGATTAGAGTAACGTGGTTGTTAAAGGTTACTAGCGGCCGCCCCGGCTCCACGCGAGTGCAACGCTGATTCTGAGTGTTTTCCTCCTATATTGTGCATGTATTATACCTATCTATTAAACAATCTACATCAAACCGCTGTCTATACCAATAATATGAAGAGGAAAGATTAGATTTTTTGTTAGTTTGTCTGAATTGAATTGGCTCTGAAAGTTCTTTGTTGGAAAGCTACATTATTCCTGTGAAACCATATGCTATATTTTATCCCTAGATTCCCACGGGAAGGAAAAAAACGCGATTAACAACGGTACAGCTAGTTTAAAGATATACCTAAGCATACATAGGGACAGACAACGAGAAGCGTCCTTGTTTTATGTAGTAATGACCTATTATGATAATCACGAATATTTAATAGACTTAATACTCTTATGCTGTTAATGTCTTAACGAAAACACATAAATATACAGAGTATGCTAAAGTAGCAAGAAATAATATGCATTTTCACACAAAGTGGGTTTTATTACGGGTACAGAAAGATTTTCAAAGTCATCAATATTTTTTTTACCTAGTCCATATTTATCTAAGATCAAAAGTAATTGAGTACTTCAAGTCCCACCGTCCTGCCTGATGTTGCAGCGTTGTGGTCTATGACGGAGCACATTTCTTCGTTAGGTAACTAATTACCTATGATTTGAAGACCTCCAGACTATACTGCGCAGGAAACATACTCAATCTCCGACAAGTCATTCCATATCCTTCTCACTATGAAAGTTTACGCAAACTTTTTGGTTCGCGTAAATGGAATGTGCCCGTACAACAACAACAGCCACTTACTTAGGATCAATGATCTAACTGTAAAATAAGTAATCAGCAAAAAAAAAAGTTTTTTTATAACATTAACATAAAGGTTCTCGACACATTGACTCCGACTCGATACGTAGAATATATGCCCTTGTGACGTCACTGAACTTGTCCTTTACAAACCTCTCGCCGAACCGAGATCCGTTAGGGACCAACATTCTTACTGGCTTGCTCATCATCCCCCGTCTCTCTCTAACCCCCGTATAGGCGAGTGACCGCGACACAATTACTGGGAAATCTGTCAGTCGATGTGTTAAAGTGAATAAAAAAATGTATCAGAGTAAATCAGCACTATTTGATGACGCCGACGCGTAGCTAAGTTCCCAGAGGAATGATGTGAGTCATCCATTGTGCGCGGCTGGCTGTTTTATATATCTATGTATGCATTCGAAAGTATTTATCTGATCTGAGATGTACATAGAATGCATGTAGGAGCCGACTCATATAGTCGATCATATATTCGATCTATATATCTGGAGATTTAGGTCTATTCAGGCTAGCAACTTGTAACTGAAGGTTCATTTTGACATTATTAATCCGATCCTGTTTTAAGGATTTCGGATGTGAATATACTATGTGTTATGTACTTAAGTATATCGGTCTCTAGTATTATACAGGGTACCCTAGTATGGGGTGAGGTGGTCTGTTATAAATTATAGGCATTCATTTGGCACCTATTTCGTAATACTTCTTAATATTGGCAATCATGAAAAAAAACCTTTTAAAAAAGCCTGCCTTACAAATATTTTCTTTCAAAACGTTCCCAAACACAGTACTGACTCAGACATGGATGATGAAATATATTAAACTCGAACCGTCACAAAATATTGGTATATTTACGAGTACTAAAGCTTATATTGGTACGTAATAGAAAGAACAGTTTTTAAACCACTATAAACCAGCATTTGCCACCATCCTGGCTGATGTTAAGCAGCGATGTATTCTACGATGGAGCACACTTGTTCGTTAGGTGCCTATTTACCCGTGACTTGAAGATCATACTGTGCAGGAAACACAGACTCCGGCAAGTCATTTCACATAAAAATTGTCTCTAATTATTCGAAACAACACCTCTCTTTCTGTCCTCTTAATTTTCAAAGTGATAAATGATTTAAGCCATACTAAACTATGCTCAAGATATATAAAGATAAACTAATACAAGTTCTCGAACAGTCAACATAAAATCATTGTCTGTACAATAAAAAGGGAGACACACTAATCCCAATACCAAAAACCATTTAAGTAATAACCCAAACACCCGGAACGTTTTTTTAATGAACATCACGAAGGCTTACGTTCGAATAACTTAATATGACAGCAATCAGTCTATAGTAATACTTTGGGAACGCGCCTAGTTAGTTGCTCGGAGAGATATTGATCAGTCTCCGTTTTCCTGTATGTATAAAACAGGCCATAATCTTAACTGACTGTTTTCTGTTCATTTGAACCTCTTCAACACTTTAGAAACTTATTTTTTTTGGACTACACTCCTTAAAGTTTTAGAAAAATTTGAAGGAAGTTCTATGATTTAAAAAAGCAAAAATCATGAATTGGGGGTACAGTCGGCAAAGAATCTGCTCTACCACCCTAAGGTTGAAACTCATATGAATGTCATTAGACATTAAGGTTCATTGTTCACTTGTCACAATATACAAACTCTACCTTATTGATGTTTTAGTGACACAGGAAGTGTCATCGAAACTGATAGACCATTTTCTTGGCCGACCGTACCAAATGTTTTAAAAGCACAGATGAAGCCGCAAGGGGTACTCTAGTAAAATATATCTAATTAGAAATGCAGGCGCCTCGTTTCGTCTTACGACGAACCGACGTCAATCCCTTGTGTCGTGAGTTTGTAACCCACCATAAATAATGTGTTAAGTATTTGGGCGCCATGCAAATCAAGGAAAATGAATAAGTAGAATATTTCTTTAAGTACATTCGTAGTTTTGATGTAACAGTAGTATAATATTATAATGTTTTAAAAAAAGGGATCCGTACGAAGATTTATTTTATACCTATGTATTTAAATTTAAAAAGAAATCAAGTTAGTATATCTCGCTGTCTGATTTCAGCTACTTAACATGGAATGAAGGCAATGTGTGTGTTGACTAATAGATTTTAGTAAGTACTATTCATGCAATAAATGTTTTTCGCTTGGAATCTTAAAATCGGGGATAAGTCCGACTAAAATCAATGATTCCAGTGACTAAAGTAACATTTCGTATTGGAAATCGCTAGCGGGGAAACTTTTCAATGTAGTGACATACTTCCGGTAAATAGAAATTTAGTAATTACATGGTCCAAGAAGCGTCTGTGGTCCAGTTTGCCAGATCCTTGACTTGTAACCGGAAGGTCGCGGGTTCGAGTCCGGCTACAGGACGTGTACCAATGGGACTCTTTTTCAGAGCCTATGTACGCAACGCAACGTTTGTACGGTGAAGGACAACATCGTGATGAAACCCGCACACCACAAGGTGTGTGAACCGTATAACGGCGATGGGCATTTGCTTTAGGCAAGTGCCTCTGCCTACCCGCTTTGGGATTAAAAGCGTTGAAGTGTAGTTTATTTTTATTATTTTTAATTACCACACCAATTATTACTGTTTTATTAGGTAAGTCACGTTACAAAACGTCACAGATTTATTTTTTTGTTGTTTTACTTAACGTTTTATAACAGGCGAGGCAGACCCCAAAACCTTTCAGATTGTACCTCTATGCCCCACTAAGCCGGCCCCATCAGTAGCGGCGCCATCATTCTATCGTACATAATATTAAGTCCCTAAGCCCTTGTTTACTTTCTTGTCTATACGAGTTAAATCCATGTTTTTTATTGCATTTGAAGGAATTTAAGTTTTGATTTTTGGTAACCTAATGTGCAGATTGTTTGAAATGCAAGTGAGTAATACTTGGGGACATAATATACTATATATATGTATAGTATTTCTTTTGTTTAGATATGAGTTATTTTGACAATGATTTAATTTGACGTTGTTTCTAAAGAAATTCTATATGACCATTGCACCCTTGCGAAGCCGGAACGGTTCGCTAGTTATGCATGTAAAAATTTAGAGTAGGTCTTTTTCCAGAAAAAAGTAGAATACAGAGAATGATGGGTCTTCTCTCGTCATTTAATCATACACATACTGCCTAGTGTGGGATAAGGGCAAGGGTAGAGCAACCACGTCATCTTTGGTGTGGAATACTGCTCTCATCTTTGGGACGGATCAGCCAAATACCAGATTGAGGCTCTGGAGGCAATAGAGAGGCGTGCTAGAAGACTCATAGGTGACAACAGGCTATTTGATTCTCGGCTACAAAGCCTAGAGCATCGCCGCAAAGTTGCGAGCCTATCTGTCTTCTATCGCGTGCATTTCGGTGAGTGTGCTACGGAGTTGCATAACCTAATACCCCCATCGCGTTTTTACAATAGGACAACCAGGAGAACGGCAAAACGTCATCCATACCAGGTGGATTTGCCATTTACGCGAACAAAACGGTTTGCGTCCACTTTCATAGTGCGTACCGCCAGGATGTGGAACGACTTGCCGGAGTCTGTGTTTCTTGCGCAGTATAGTTTGAAGGTCTTCAAGTCGCGGGTGAATAGGTACCTACTGAACAAGTGTGCTCCACCGTAGACCACATCGCTGCTTAACATCAGGCAGGATGGTGGTCAAACGCTTGTTCATAGTGATTACAAAAAAAAAACATTTTTTTCACAAGAGTAGAAATACAGATCAAGTGCTAATGGACTTTACACCATGATTCATACGCCATTAATTTCGAGGAAAAAATAAACTTGTGAATGATCTGTTAGCTGACCGAAGTTATTACTGTTAAATGACAATAGGATAGTTTGTAAAGCACCTCGCCCTTTGTTGGTGGCGCTAAGTATTCACTTGTTTTTTTAGTTTTATTTTGTTATTGCATTATTTCGTAAGTATTTATTGCTGTAGCTTCCGCTGCGTTTCCTCGTAGGTTGGATGAATGGACAGGCGTAATGAAGTGAAAAGGAATCTTCCACGATTGTTTGCCGAGATAAGGTATTTGTTAACTTGTTGCCATATTTCGTCATCACTTTGACAGGAACCAACCTGTCTCTGTAATTCAGTGAAAAAGCTTCATTAGTTAACAACTCT
>SJJU01032409.1:0-11435 GCA_012932125.1 Conopomorpha cramerella | reverse complement strand
GTGGTCCAGTTGGTCGGACACTTGACTTGTAACCGGGAGGTCCCGGGTTCGATTCCGGCTACTGGACGTGTACCAATGGGACTCTTTTTCAGAGCCTATGTACGCAACGCAACGCTCGTCTGGTGAAGGACAACATCGTGATGAAACCCGCACACCACAAGGTGTGTGAACCCTATAACGGCGATGGGCTCACCCCTGTCACGTTGGGTTAAATACGCTTGGTGAACCGTGGGTACATGCTTTAGCAAGTGCCTCTGCCTACCCCTCTTTGGGATTAAAGGCGTGAAGTGTATTTATTTATTTTTTTATTTTTTATTTCTGTAATTTTTTTATAGATTCATTAAAGTCTCACCAAAGTATCAAAATGAACTTCTAAAAGCGCGCCAACTGTAAAAGTTCTAAATTGGATCTTAAAGTTGGCGGTAAAGGCAATGGTTGAAGTGTCCAGACTTGTAATTTGGTCGTTCACTAAAATTAGGAAAACACATAAACCAAACTCGGGAAACAGCTTCTAAATAACTATTGTATGGTATAGCATACTTATTTACATTCCCTTTCAAGGAATTTGGGGATATATGTATACCTTAATTATAGACCTTTAAAACTCTGATAAACCATTAAACCAATAAAAGTTTCATTGATATTGGGAATTATCACATGATTTGCGGACAAAGTCGATTTAACCATACGAACCATAGTCAATTTAAAATCATACAGACAGGCATTTCTTCGAACAATATAAAATTCGGCTTCAGCAAAATCGATATACTCTACTATTTTTTTTTCGTAAAATATGAGCCGTTTTATACCCGGAACAATTTTATCATAGTAGGGAAATAATATTCCCTAGATAGTTTAAAAATACGTCCATATTCCTAGCTATTTCTAGTTCATTATTCAAAGTCAGGGCTCTGGAAGAGAAAGTAAACAGCTAACCATAAATTGTTTTCTCTTTCCTTCAATTAGATTGATATTATCTTAAATAATGGACAGGTTTGTAATTACTGAGGCGACTAATCTTAGAGAAAAGCATGTACTATATATATAATAGAGCATCCTCGACGATAAATGTTTCCACACTGATACTAACTGAGCTCATAGCAAAATAAAAAGCTTGTTAACCGACGTCAAAAAAGGAGGAGTCTCAATGGGGCAGTTTTTTTCGTACCTTTTTTACTTATATACTTTTTTTTAAATACATACATAAATAAAACACCCATACACACCCAACACGTACTTAAACATTCATCACCTAAGCACAGCTAAAATGGGTCTTAAGGTTAGTTAGGTTTGTTTCAGATCAGGGCCTAATTCTACACTTTGGTAGTTGCATAGCTCTGGCATCGTAGCGAAAACGAAAACGATGTGCATTGCTGATATCGTTACTTTCATTCCACTGTCGTCTGAAGTAAAAGAGCTATGTACGTCGTTTGCTGCTACGATGTCAGATCGATGCGATCACCAGACTGTAGCGGACTTGGTCCCCAGATTCTTTGCCCACTGTTCTAGTCTAGCAGTAGCGTGCACACCATATAGGCAAAAATACACTGCCTACCTTAGTATTTTGGTTAACCGACCTAGACTAACGAAGGCCCTGTGTTTTGTGGGTGAGTAGATGATTAGGGTAGATTATGTAGGTACCTATATTTTCGTAAAGACAAGTTAACTATACATAGGTGTCAATCCTTGGGGATTACTGCCTACCTTGTCAAATAAAAGCCAGTGCACACCACTGTAGTCTAGGTAATTGGTGAAGAATACCAATTGGTATAGTACCAATACAAAACGCCACAAAATATAAGATTACCGTCAAAAGGTGAAAATTCGACGTTCCGTAAATAGGAGCATAACTGTTAACAGAATTAAACCCTAAACCCGCAAATAAAGTATCCATTACTCACTTATATTAGCGTAGTATTTACGCAAGGCTCGTTGACGGCTGACAAGCCGCATACAAAAGGTGTCGGGAATCCTATGGGCCCCACCTATCTATTACCTTGAAGTAAATACGCTTGATAAACAGTGAGCAATTGCTTGGCACACAAAGCGGAGCAAGCCCACTCTGTTATTAAGCTGTATTTTCGTCATATAATTTCACGCTTTATTATTTTGTTTTTATTTTATTTACTTTATTCAGGAAACATACAGCCTTTTACACTTATATGCATTGTTACAATAAAATGGAAATGTACATTGACTACCATATTATTATACATTAACATATCTATTTTATTCGTAGAGAGTAAGTACACATAGTTTAAGTTCGGTACTTTTTTTTTTCTTAGGAAATTGTACAATATAAAATAAGCATCTAAATTGGAGTGCAGCAAACAGAAACAGTTCACTATGATGATGGGCATGTCATGAGTCTACTTTTCATTTTATTTTTGAACATTTGTAAACATGAGATGATGGGCATGTCATGAGAAAACAAATCAATGTCCAAATACTTTTCATTATACAATTCAACGCTGCGCCTGAAAAAGTTTTTACTGGTATACACAGTTCGGTGAGAAGGAACAGAAAATATTTTCACAGCGCGAGAGCCTTGCCTACGTATTTTGAATGAAATTTTTTCAGTCAAAAGATGACTGATGATTAATGTAACTCTGTTAAGTAATTATGAAATTAAAACGCTGCAGGCGCATTACTTTAGAGTCCATTATTATCACTAGTGTATAACCGTGGGTAACACCACTCTCCTCAGAATACGTGGTACAACTTTTTTAAAACGTTTTTTATTTAACTTGCAATGTATGTATTCAAGTAAGTTCGGTTCAAGTGTTGCAACTCAATTTTGAAACACATGTCCACGGCGGATTGAGCTGATATGTTATAATATTATTATGCCGGTATATTCGTTCAGTTCTGATGACAAAGCATCGTTAACTATATGACGATTTCGTAAATTCAACATGGCGGACTAACTATTTTTAATGCACTTGAAGTAGATTCAATGTGAGTATCAAGTAAAGTGACGTCTCTCTAAATCCAATAAGCCAGAGAATTTTGCCATTTTAAATAAAATCTTAGTTTTTAAAAAGCTTTTTAAACTCATAGCCACCTTCTACGTCGTAGTCGATATAATATTTTAATTGTTACCTGAACCACGGTTGTATTCCCTTAAAAAAATGGAAGCTCTCGACATTTAAAAAAAATTATTACTGGAGGTACACGGGGTTATTCCCAATTGTTTAAAAAATTCAAAAAGGGAGTATTTCTCAATTGGAAAGAAAAAACTTTCTTTTTGATGTTGTTCATCAAACGTTCACGGATAACTTCGTCGTTTATGAAGCTATTTTGATGTTTTTTTTTCTCTGGAAAGATGATGTTTAAAAGTTGATACCATGATTAAGAAGTCAGGGTTTGGCTATGGCATACATACATACACTTCACGCCTGTCTCCCAGAGGAGTAGGCAGAGACTACAGATCTCCATTAGTCACGGTCCTGACATACCCCTTTCGCTTCATTTACATTCATACATCTTTTCATACATGACCTCCGGTTTCGAGTACTTTTCACACCACCTTCGGTTAGGACATCACCAATCTGGTGAATACAATGTCCTTCTGGGGCGACCTCTACTCACCCGGCCCATTACATCACCCACATAAATCTCTTTCGTCAATCGACTTTCATCCATTCTATCCATATGCCCAAACCGTAGTGGTTTATCTTCACACTATTCTATCACACTATTCCTTATCCTATGGCGAAACCGAAATCGAGGGAAACATCAAAATCGTATGGTTGTTTTCTTTAAAATCCTATAGAACAAGACGTTATTGATCAGAAGTTTGTACGTTCTTTTGCTTCTTTAGGAAAAGTGAGATAAAAACTTGTTCATTGAACTTATGGAACATACCAGGGTAAATTCATTGAACTTATGGAACATACCAAGGTAAAACATTAAACCAACAATCCGCAACAAGGGTAAAAAATTCCAAATTACAACTAAGAAGAAATTATCAGATATATCAGAACGATGGGTGTTTCAGTTCTAAAACAATCTGTAAAAAAGAGGTACCTAATCAGAATAAGAATTAGACACGTGGTAAAATTGTCTCCTTTTAAAAAATCTTAAAAATTAGAACTCCAAGTACCACAACCCCAAGCCGAATTAGATGTGGTCTACGATGAAGCATGTTTGTCTAGCGCAAGAAACACAGTGCAGATCATTCTACATTCTGGCGTTCGTTTTTGTCAAAAATACGTACCTCCTAAAACGACGTGCCTGTCTGTATATACCTAAAAAACAAGTGTGCTCCATAGTAGAGCCCAAAGCTGCTTATCATTAGGCAGGATGGTGGCCAGACGCTTGTTCATAGTGTTTTAAAACTTATGAATGGACGAAGCAAGACCTGTGTGCATCAGGATCTTTGTCAGCAGAAAGACACCTACAATATATCCGATAAACAAGTAGTAACTTCAGTTGATACTGGTAAGGTTTTCTCTCTGACGTAGTACTATAGAACTGCGAAATAATAACTATGTAACTGGCCGAAGGTGGCGTGAAAAGTACTCGAAACCGGAGGTCATGTATGAAAAGATGTATGAATGTAGATGAAGCGAAAGGTATGTCAGGACCGTGACAAATGGAGATCTGTAGTCTCTGCCTACCCCTCTGGCAGACAGGCGTGAAGTGTATGTATGTATGTAATCAATTTCATGAAATATCTACGGTATTTCTTGAAATTGATTAGATACTTAAGGGTTCTGAGTGCTACTAAAAAAGTTGGGAACAACCCGGACGTACCCACGTCACTTCACAGAAGGGCCTGGTCACTGGGAGAATACAAAATGTCGGTAAAGCGGCGAGTAGACGCAGTGGAGAATTCCTGAGTCGCACTTGAAGAAGAGGAAATTCTTTCCCTTCAGAATTAGTAAGGCTAGCACTCAAATTCTAAATCGTTTTCATAAACATTCTTACCTCAATCTTCAATGATGACTCATAAAGTATCAATTCATAAAGTATGAACAAATGGTGGTATTCCTCTAAATCGACATTCATAGTTTCAAAAAAGGTCTCCTGCCTCCGCGCAGGAGACTTTTCTGCGGCGAAATTAAAGCCAAACCTGTAAATATGACGCCACATACGTGAACAAGACGTCATATAATACTTTTTATGGATTTAGTTTAATCCTACCTCTCTGGTTTTTGAATTTCATATGTTTTTAATGGTTGGTTGGTTATAATTGTTATTTTCGTTGGACCCCACAAACTACACATAAATAAATAGGTAGAAGTTTCAATAAATTTATTGCTGCAATTAGCAGTCATGTAGTAGCAGTCAAGAGTAAGATTTAGTTGTAATTTAGTTTATAATTAAGTAGGTAAGTGTACTTAGTACCTCACACATGGCGAGTGTACTACTAACCATACTGTTGTTTTTGCCCTCACAGAGTTCATGTTTGATAATTTGCTATTTATTTAAGAACTTTTGCTGTAACATGAGTGCAATAAACGAATTAAATTGAATGTATTGTGAGGAATCCATTAAATTACCACTCGATGCCTCCTCCTCCAAAAGTTTCTCCAAAAGAATTTTCTGCAAATTTAAAGTATCGCTTCAATGGATGACTGCGCCTATTAATTCAAAGGGGGTTATTTTTCATATTGAACCTAGGTATATCAGCCGCATAGAATTTACGAATTATCAGACATACACATTTACTTTAAATAAAAATATTAATTCGGCTTAATTGTAAAAATGTAGAAATTAGTCCTTTGAGTGAATAGGTATTCTGTCTCTATATTGATTAAGAATTGCCTAAAACAGTTTCCCCTTTAATCTTCTGATCACAGACAAGTATTAAATGAAAAATAAAAAACGTTTTCTTTTCCACGAATAGTCTTGATCAAGCAAGTCAACATTTTGCTGTATCTAAAAGTAGATATAGATTAATATTAAACAGATGTAAATTCTAATAAAACCTTAGGGCTGCTACTAATAAACACGCTATAACCATTCCCCAGTTAAACCAAGCTCAACATAACAACATCGGTCGTATGTATGTGAAATACGGAATAACCAATTTCAATAGGTCTATAACAAATTAGGTTTAAGTTACAGTTTCTTAGTAAGGGTGTAGAAGTTTAGTTGTATGAGACATACTTACATTTCATATACACACATCAAAAGTGTCTAGGGATCAAGTACATTTTAGAAGATTGCAATCAAGAATATATTTTACAAAAACTGAATTCATTCATAATTTATTCAAAATGTGGTGATAAGTCATTGATACAGGCATGGGGAATTAGGTAGGAGACCAATCCAGAAGATTAGATTTGATTTAAATAAATTAGATTTTTTAGAGCTAAAACTGTTCTTGACCCCTAGACACTTTTGATGTGTGTGCTTAAGACATTCTTTCTAACTACATCATTGTAAGAGTTTCTTAGTTTGTTTTCTATCTAGAGGTATATATTTTATTACACCCCAGACCACCACAGATCTATAAATTATCTGACTAGGATTAACTCAACAAATTAAACTCAAAAAAAAATCAATACAAAATCCGTGTATATTTGTAATAAATTACAAAGTGACATCCCGAGATACAATATAACGTTTGCTGCAGCGTTTGTGCGGCTTGACGTGAGCGATCTGGTCAATGACGTTGCAGGGCGGCGTGCCCTTGGCTATGAGGCAGTAGTCGCTGCAGTACATGAAGGGCGCAATAGTAGTCTGGTAGGGGTTAGGTGGAAAGGGCGGGAGGTCAAAGTCCTCCCCGTGGCTCCAAGACGCCAACGGGGACACGCAAAACGGTATCTGATACTTCGTCTTCATCTCAGACGCAAATATTCTGTCAATCAAAATATTAAAATGTCAAATCCTGCTGCAGCGAAAGTTTGAATCCCTACAAATCCTGCAGGGAATTCGTATACTTTAAAAGCAATCGGAGTTTGGGTCGACTTTTGTGATGTGTTTTGCTCGTGACGCAAACCGCCATTTTGAATCAGTAAGTACAGTCGAACAAGTTGATTCATGAACCACAAAGATTAAAAATCGCGAGGTACAGTCGGCCAAGAATCTGCTCTACCACCCTAAGGTTGAAACTCATATGAATGTCATCAGACATGGAGGTTCATTGTTCACTTGTCACAATATACCAACTCTACCTTATTGATGTTTCAGTGACACGGGAAGTGTCATCGAAACTGATAGACCACTTTCTTGGCCGACCGTACCTCTATACTGATTACTTGTCAGTGTCAGGCTACTAGTTCGTCCCGTCATACGGAATCTCTATGAAAAAAAGTAGCATTTTTGACAGCCACAAGTGTCTTGATTAAAATGAGAGAGAGAGATGATACCTGTAGACAAAATCAGCGTGACACCAATGACTGTTGACA
Source organism: Conopomorpha cramerella (assembly GCA_012932125.1). NCBI lineage: Eukaryota > Metazoa > Arthropoda > Insecta > Lepidoptera > Gracillariidae > Conopomorpha > Conopomorpha cramerella. The sequence goes on along the minus strand of SJJU01032409.1, from coordinate 4,074 downwards.
CATAAGTAGAAAAAAGACGAGTAGTTCCTAACTGAGCTCCGAAGACAGAATATTATGCATTTATGCATAAGTTGAAGTTTATCAAACTACTATAATGATATTTGAACACTTGCCAAAGGCAGAGTACGGATAGACAAAAGCAAATATAACTTCCCAATTCCCACTCCTAAGGGATTAGGAACGAATACCTGACTCCAGAAGTCTGTTCCATCAACTCTGATGATTTAAACTTAAGTCTTTGAAGACTTTAATTTTTTATGAATATGTATAGAGCTCATAAAGTAATAGAAGGTTCATTCGCCTTGAAATCTGAAAGTTGTTGGATCATTATGTAACTTCTGGTGTGATCATTTTTTAAGAGCGTGAAAGTCAGGTAGCATGGCTCGTCTCCATCTTGTATCTATGATACCCTGTACTATGGAGGCCAGAGACTGGAAAACTTAAATAAATACTTTTATATAACAAATGGCAGGAGGTGGCCCAAAATAGAGAGGAGTGGAAGACTTGGGGGGAGGCCCGTTGGCCTCTGCCCAGCAGTGGGAAACAATTCAGGCTACGTAAAAAAAAAATTAACTAATGGCTCAGTTCATCACTAACATTATGTCGGCGGCGGCAATTGAAACCGGGACCGTCCTTTTAGAGGCACGTGTCCTGGCCACTAATCCATGTCGGCTGTCAATTTAGTAAAGATTCTCTCACCCTTTGATATTATTAACAGGGTTATGACAGGATGCAACCTCCTTAGCCTCCTTCTTGACATGGATCCTGTCATAGACGTTTCTGTGCACAGTCGCCTGCAGTGGCTGCCATATCTCCTTGTGTCGGGGGCCGAAACCTCGCACCTAATAGGGTGAATACTTACTTCTTTACTACTACTTTAGGATGATTCGCAAACAATTCAATACTTTTACCGGATATATAGGGTGTCCCATAAGTCGACGTCAAGCCGGAACCGGATGGTAAGGCAACTCACACCAGTTATCAGAAAAATATTTAAAACAATGTAACTTGCATGTTTAAAAAATTATGGGCATTAAAAAACGGAAATTCTACAACCTGCATTAGTCTTTTGACTCCTGTTGCCACAAATCTTTAGATTTTCCAATATTTTTTTTTGTTATGTGACCTTGAATAGTGCCACTGTTTATTGACGTTTTTAAAAAAAATAAAGTTAAAAATAACCAATTTGCTCAGATTCAACTGACTGTACTGAAAAAAAAAATTACTGTGTTTTTATATTTTTCTGATAACTGGTGTGAGTTGCCTTACCATCCGGTTCCGGCTTGACGTCGACTTCTGGGACGCCCTGTATATCCTCAGCCATGGAAGCATCTAAGACACTTTTGATGTGTGTATATAAAAATCAATGCTACTTTCCGTTGTAATGCTATAACTCCGGAAAGGGTGGGTCGATTTCGCTAATTCTTCCTTTGTTGCGCTTATTAATGACAGCAGGTTCTTATGAAAGAAAAATAATAAATCCACTGCTGGGCACAGGCCACCCTGGAGACTGTACTAATTTTATATTCATATTATTCATAGTTAAAGTTAAGTACCTAACAAAAACAAACCAACCAAATTGGAGAGGCCTATGTGCCAGCAATGGACAAGTATGGACTGATGATGAAATACAAACCTTGACGACACAATCTTCGGAGCCACTGGCGATGACGTTGTCGTTGTGTGGACACCACGCGATGTCCAGCACGGGACCCTTGTGGCCTCCCACCAGCGGATGGTCGGCAGGAATGCGCCCGACCTGGAAAACAAAATGGTGCAGGTTAATATTGAGCTTGAGGGAAAGGACCGACCCTGGGAGACGCGGAGTCCGCCGGCGCGGTAGTTGTGTTGTGACCGCCGCACCTCGCCATCTAGTTCCGGGCCCTTAGGAAGAATTGGACTACGGTATCCCCTGCCTCACGTGCCTGGCGTATGAGCAGTGGCGGGCCGTGAAATTTTCATCAGGGTAAGCTGTCTCCTATGAATAGGTACATACGACACTAAAATAACATTAAGTAGGTTATCAATTTTGTGCCAGACTACAAAATATTTCAATAGAAGATCACAACACCAAGCAAAATTAATATCTAATTACGCTACGTCCCAAAATTTTGCTAAGCAGCTGATTCAGGCGCTGTATGCCAGAAACAGAACTGAACAGATCGTTGTGGAATGTGGATGCCTTCCTCTTCCCAAAGCACTACATAATACTTTATTCTGCTTAACTAAGTAAATACACTAAAAAAACAAGAAACTACCTCACAATACAGTGTTATAGATACCTAACTACGCTAATTGTTTTAGTCAATTTGCTAGGGTAAGCAGAGCTTATTTGCTTCTATGGACGTACCGCCCCTGCATATGAGGCGTCCTAAAAGTACACAGAAAGGACTCAATCCACATAAAGTTACTTCGGAGAGATTGATCTTTAGTTGAATGCGCTATTGACCTATATAGAGGTACATGTGGATTGAGTCAGGGTACATAAAAAAGGATAGTATTTAAACGTGCATCAAAAAAGTCTAACCTAACCTAACTAAAATAATAAACTGTACATCAAAATTACTAACTTGCACACCTAATTGTCATTCTGATGATAAGTTTGGCTTTTTAGGTGTGCGTAAGTTAGTAATTTTGATGTACAGTTTATTATTTTCCCATAAGAAATAGGTTGTAGTGAACTTTTTTGTGTAAATGTTTTTTATATAATGGATATGTCTTAACTTAGCACCCTAGTATAGCTTACTTTTCAGGCAAAGTGTTCCTTTCTGTGTAACTACACACATCAAAAGTGTCTAAGGATAAAGTACATTTTAGAAGATTGTAATCAAGAATATATTTTACAAAAACTGAATTCATTCATAATTTATTCAAGATGTGGTGATAAGTCATTGATACAGGCATGGGAAATTAGGTAGGAGACCAATCCAGAAGATTAGATTTGATTTAAATAAATTAGATTTTTTTTTAGAGCTAAAAATGTTCTTGATCCCTAGACACTTATGAAGTGTGTACCTCCATTTAATGTGTAGTAAAATATAATTTCTTAACAGTCAGTGCGTATCATAATTCATACAACTATTTTGATAACAGTAATAAAAATGTCGCAGGGGTGTTCACGCTATGCCAACTTGTTTTTTTTTCTTACTTTTACACCTTCGTCGCGGTATTAATATAGATTGTGACGTCACACGCATATATATAAATATATAAAAGGAGAAGCTGACTGACTGACTGACTGACACATCAACGCACAACCCAAAAGGTTACACTTAGGCACTTGAAATTTGGAACAGACGTAGCTTAAGCACCGTAGGGGTGCACTAAGGAAGGAAATCCAGAAATTCCCACGGGAACGGAAATTAACGGGAAAATACTTTTGTATGAAAAATCTAAACCGCTCAAGTTAGACGCTTGAAAATTTTGGGAATTGAATTCGAATTTGGGAACGCAAGTACTACTAAACTACGCGAATGAAATCGCGGGCGTCCTTTAGTATATTATATACTAGCTGAGCCGTTGTATTGCAAATATATATTATTAACAGTGTTTATATTCTATTATATGCATGTATTATACATATAAACCTTCCTAAAGAATCACTCTGTTCGCTAAAGAAAACCGCATGAAAATTCATTGCATAATTTTCAAGATCTATGCATACATAGAGACAGACAGCGGTAGGCGACTTTATTTTACTATGTATTGAAGTATACATTGGAACATACAAAGATACATACATTTATATACCTACACATACAAAACAATCATGAATTGAATAAGATGTGTCATGCAGTCTAGGTTTGATGCCAAAAAGTAATGTACATTAAGGTATACGTTCATTGGTGTGCTACGGAGTTGCATAACCTAATACCCCCATCGCGTTTTTACAATAGGACAACCAGGAGAACGGCAAAACGTCATCCATACCAGGTGGACTTGCCATTTACGCGAACCAAACGGATTGCGTCTACTTTCATAGTGCGAACCGCCAGGATGTGAAATGAATGTATTGACTATTCAAGATAATAAAGTTGTAACTTTGCGATCAACATAGTTTAGTGGCAATTAGAT
>SJJU01032398.1:0-13595 GCA_012932125.1 Conopomorpha cramerella | reverse complement strand
TTTTAACTCAATCTTGTATCTTATCAACGACGTTCTGCGCTGTGGAAATATGTATGTTAATATGTTGTACACAATACGGAGACAAGACAGTCTTCAGTGCAGATATTTCTGAGCATTCTGTTCGGTGCTTGAGGTTCGCACTAAGCGATAAGGTCGCCTTTTACAATTTTACTATTTTCAATTTAAGAACTTGTACAGTGTGCACCATCTGTTATATAGGAATCTACGAATATGCTTCGTTTGTAGTCTAGTCGTGTCAATGACTTGTGTTTGTAACTGACCCCGTTTAGGAACTTAAAATATATTTACTTACCTCAGGTAAATTAAAAAATAACATGACACAGCTCGTGTCTGTTAACGCAGTTATCGGGAATGAAAAGAAAGTGTATTTGGTGTAATGTATTATTTATTGTGATTCTACTATGGTTGGTTATGTATTTATAGTAGGGATTTAAATCAATGATTCGCAACATATGTATGTATCACCTCTGAACTTACTTAAACATAGTCTCGGAACATATATCCTGCCTGCTTATATACCCTGCTTATTTCGAAGTAAACTCGTGTTACGAGTCCTTGATCCACTGAAATATCCTAGTTCCATGCCACATAAACCAGGTTATTTGTAGAGAAAGTCTTGGCAGGAGTTCAGCGGCGACATGCAGACAGACAGACGGGCGCCGGAAAGCCGTCCTCGACCTCTTTGCCTTGCTGGGTGGCATCCAAACTCAGCATTCTAGGTCTAAATTCAAGACATTGATTTTTTAAGCTATCGTTATATGTGAGTAACCTACATTAGGGATATTTATTCAAGAAAAAATATGGTCTGATGATGATCCAAGAACATTATAGACAATCTATTAATATATAAAGTCACGTCAATATTCCTTCGTGAGATAGACAGACTTTTGGGATGTTTTGATTTTGGCAACTTTTTATCGCAAAACAAACAAGAGCGAATTGAAATCGAAAAGAAAAATCCACGTGATATTTTTTGAGACAATCCCTAGATGACAGAACCTTTGGGGACCAGATAACTCCCGTTTAACTTGTAGGTTTATAATTGGCCCCATTTCGCGCTCCTAATAAAAAAAAAAAGACGATTTAGGAGTCAACTTACACCACAAGATTAAGAGACCACGGGCTAAATTGACCACATACATTTTTTTTACTGATCTACTCATTCGTAGCTCATACATTGAGCCAAATTAATTCCTCTCAACCCCTTAAGACACCACGAAGAACGCGAATTGTATCGATTCCTTTTTTCCAGTTCAGAGCCCACGGTATGTGGACCACTTGATCCTACTTTTTGTTGTTGACAGCATACTTGGTTCACTGTGGGCCAAGTCGACCACGAAGGCCAAACGTATGTGGCCAATTTAGCCCGCGTGCTCAATTTTTTTGTAGGGTATGTTGACCTCCGAATCTAATGGACAATATAGGCATATTAATGTCTTTTATGATTTTTTTGTGAAAACTTACACAATCTCGAACTACTTTCTCCAGTTTTAGTCAGGGTCAAAGCTTCCCGGAAAATCGTTTGAAAAAAGACTTAACGTACCTAGAGAATCTCAAATCGAATATCCCGCGTAGATAAAGTGGAACCTATTTATAGGTTTTGCCTATAAAAACTTTTACATCATATAATCCGTCCAAACCTTTTTTTTTCTAGATTTCCCAAAACCCTTTCTAAGTGCTCACTTACAGAGGAGATTTCTCCTTCGTAATCCGTCTTGTGTCCAATTCCAAGTTATGCGATCGTAATAGTAGGGGCTGTACACTGCTCTCATTTATACAACTTTTCATACTATCACTTTCTTTATTTATGTATTATTATTTATGTAAATACAATAAAAGGTTTATTGTTATCGCGTCGGTCGATTGATGGTACATAAGTGGTTTATTTTTAAAACATTATTTATTTTTTTGGGCATTTGCTTACCTAAGCCTCTGCCTACCCCTCTTAGGGATTAAAAGGTGTGAAATGTATTTTTATGAAATTGGCACGAAATAAATAAAGTAAGTAAACTCGAGCTTATCTTTGCTTATATCGCACCGTTACAAACATTGAATATCCATATTTAGTTCCACTAATTAGTTATAGTAATTTAGTATAGTTTCGCTTCTGTACTGTTTACTATCAAACTACTGAATAAAACGTAACCCTTTTCCTGATAGTGAATAGCTGTGGGCGTATGTATTAAAACAGTGATTATGTCCGGTTACTGTCAACAGAAGTGTTAAGGTGTAATTTCCCATGACACATTTATAACTCGAGTCTTACGAGGTTAAGCCTGTTAATTGCGGTTTTTAACGCAGCTTTGGCGCCTCGTTGTAGTAAGCACAGGTAACTATGCCCCTTAGCTACATACAGACAATAGTAGCACAATAATAGGTCACGTTTTACAGACATATTCTACATTGTTTTTTTTTCACTGGCTTTCCAGTAAGCGTAACTTTACCTTGTTATTTAACGGCGGGAGTGATGGAGTGGGGCAATTCCAGAAATGCGAAATAAGTATAATATGATTAATAATAATTATTCTCTTCCGGTATAAGTCCCTATACATTTTATTTTGTTGTGATAAAGATACAGCCGTTCATTGTACTAGGAAGTTCAATTACTGATAATGAGTTTGAATTACATACCTACTAAAGATATTACGCGCTTTTACTAATTAATATTACGAGTATAGAAGGGATAAGATTGTTTAGTTTTTTTTAAATAATGCTGTGTGACTTGCTCTATATTTTTCATTCAGTGGTGTGGCAGTGTCAAAATAAACAATGAAGATAGTAAATTACCTCTAGCTTTGAAAAATAAAGTCTACTATACCCACTATACAAATAAAGCTTCAAAGGAACCGCGCCAACATGCAATTTGAATATCACATAAATCGATCTGGCTCAAAAAATATTCACTAGAGCGCTGGTATCCTCGCAATATTCTGTTTCAGCCAAAGTATTTACAGTCACAAGCACACTAAGTAGCCCGGCTTAGCGTTGTCGTGTGAAGGGTACTTTATAAGAGCTTGAATGCACAATGGTTGTATCACGTATCCCCTACTGTATAAAAAGCTGTCCTTGCGGAGGTAGCGTGCGCGCGCATCCTCTTCGATCGCCCCAACACCAATTCTGTCATTCACGTTTCGACACCGAACAGTGAAGGTCGTGTCTCACCGTCTCGGCGCTGAATTGAGGCAACCTGTTGTCGGAATTCAGGATATGATATTGCCGATAAGATTCCACGTAGGAAATCACAATAGAATACCCCTGATTATAGATTTAGGTACAAAAGTGTATAGGACCAACATCCATTTGATTGCCACAAGTCGCGCGATAAAAGTATGTCAAATAAAAAAAAGTCTTCGCGACTTGCGCATTAAGGTCAACTTTTCAAGCTAATTCATTAATAGTAAAGAAGGGAGGAGGTATTTACAATGTACGTCTATTTGTTGATAATATTTTATAATAAATACAACGAGAAGGAAATTGTTGTTGAAATACATTTGATTCGATAATAATATCTCACTGCCTACTGATAATAAGTAGGTATGTAACGCAATCTACATTAAAACAAAACTAGAAAAAATGTCTATGCATTCTGAATACAATATCTGAATTAAAAAGTTTTACTCGTAGTTCGGCTGTGTACTGCAGTGCTCTTAAATAGTTACCGAGTTTGAATGATCTCTTTGTTCTAAGAGCGGCCCAGTTGTTGAGGCTCATGTCCAATGTAAACCACAAGGAAGTGGAAACCGTGTGCAGCACGGAAGCGCTGGGGGCGCTGCCACATTGTGCACTATAACAAGCAGAGCAGCGCCCTCTTGCGGTGTAACTTTTACAACTCTACCGTCAACTACATTTTGTAATGGTCCGACGGTGGAATAGCAACAACCTATACAATGGGAATTAGTGATGTTTATTTGACATATTGACGTCCCTATGCTTGTCACTAATGTCATGTTAATAAAATTGCGACATTGATGACAGATCAGTTTTTTTTAAGTTGTTTTAAATTCGAGATGCGTCAAGAATTATGTATGTATAGATTATTTTCGATACGAAATCCATGTTTAGCTAGGTACTTATACCTACTATTAGTTAGTTATATTATGTATTATACTGTAATATTTCGTTAATTGTACTACAATTAGTATATTGCAATCAACGTAGCGAGTATTCGATTGACAGCCTAATTTGTTTTTTTACCGTCAATTTATTTGCTCTATATTCATTTGCTGCGGCGAGTGATATCGTTTTACGTTATTTTTATTGTATTTTCCTTTCCGCATCAACGTTAGTTTATACCTATATGCAGTTTTAATTTTGTATTTTCTTCAAGTTATCTCACTGACTGTACCTAAAATGTAACAGTTATTGTTTAGGTATTTGAGATAGTAGGACCATTAGTGAACTATTGGTAAACTACGAATTGAATTTAGAATAATCACTATGTCCAAGTAAGATAGAATAGCAAGCTTAAGCATACTAAGCTATTAAGAGTTTAAAACAGGTGGCAGTAACAGGCGCGAAAATTAACCAAAGATAAGCATTCAGCTTACCTTCGTTGTTTGCTCGACGTTTCGTCGCAGTTACATGTGCTGTGCTCACGAGCTGACTCGCCGTTTTAAACTTTTAATAAAATGTCACTACAAAAAAAATATTTACTAAGTTATTGTTTTCAAGTGCCATTGTATCTAATCCTAAATACCTAATGTATGTTGATAAAAGGTGGTTTTCGTGTCTATCCCAACATGACATGATGATGATGATCCTTCCGACCCATTCTTCCAACATGGCATTGTGGACTGCTGAACCAATAGGGATAAAAAATATAATATCGCATCTTAGGTCCAAAGATATGTTATTCAATTATAATATATATAAGTTAGAACTTAGGATTGTGTAGATCTCCCGGCTGTAGTGGAATTTGGAGATCTCCTAAATAGATCATTTTAGAAGATGCAATTTTATGAAGTTTACAGTAGTTTTTTATACAAAGTTGTCGGCGGATAACTTAATACGGAAATAAAGTTTCACCTAAGACGATCCCGCATATGTATGATCAAAGTAGTGAAAATTATATTCTGACCCCGCAAACATTGTTTTGTCCGCACACTTCACTTCACGCCTTTGTCCATATACATTATAAACCCTGTTCCCTTGGGAATTTCGGGAATTTCTTTCTTAAGGCATCCCTACGGTACCTAAAGTCTTTGCTAAATTTCAAGTTCTTACGTTTAGCCGTTTGGGTTGTGCGTTGATTGTCAGTCAGTCAGTCAGTTCTTCTTCTATATATTTAGATTATGTTATTTAGGTCTCGGAGTCAATTTATAAAATAGTATACATACGTTATTAAGAATTTGTACAGAAACATACACGTTAAGCAGTCTTCTAGATAGGGGATTGCAGAGAAAACACAAAATAAAAAGGCGTGAAGTGTTTCGCGTCTTTTAATACCAAAGCGGGGTAGTGTGAAAGTAGGTGAATATTTTGTATACAGGTTTTAACGACGGCCTTAGCAATTCTTACACACCACTTAGCACTGGATTGAACTTAATGGAACACTGCATTGTCTATGGTTTGAAGTTAGTGTTATTCATTTATTTTTTAAGTCGGCATTTCGTTGTAGTCAAAACGCGTAAAGAACACAAAAAAAAATACGCTTTGAAACAATGAAAGCATTTATCATTTACACGGGGACGCCAGACGCCACAAAGTCTCATAAAATTAACGTTTGCCTTAATATTTTATAATGAGATGAAGTCAGTATTATGTACATCGTTTGAAATGATACCTACGTACCGGGTGTGCGGCAGACGTAGGTCGAGACGCTACGGAGGTGGGCGGGGGTGCGCGCGCAGCGCTACGCCGTAGCTGTCGGCCTTTGCGTAGTCAGTCCTCCGTGCTACGTCAGCCTAGCGACTACGAATCGGCCGCTACGAAGAATTATTCAGTGAAGTGAAACTTGTGTTTGATTCAACTGACTAGAGAATTCTTACTTACGGTACGTATTTTAAACCCGTTGTGTAATATATATTTTTTTATGTTAACTGTTTAAGATTTTGCAATGGATGATGTAAGATAGAGCGCTTAGGCATTTCCATTATAGCGTTGTCATGATTAGATCGGGAGTTGATTAGACGAAATTGCACTGTCAGGATTAACGGGGTGGTCCTTACTGATAGTCTTTTTGCTGTTCGATTTATTTTTATCGAGTAATTATTTTTAGATCGCAGATATTATTAGAGATATATTCATTTATATCTATTGGACGGGATGCTGTCTATTGTCGACGCCAAGGTTCAAGGTCGCCCCCGCTTTTTGAAACGCATGTGCAATAGGTGGCATTCGAACCGCGATATTGAAAACTAGTGTTTTATAATACACTTCTATTTGTGACCTCTCGGTCTATGATTGAAATTTACGGGTATTTGGGTCTTTACCATTGACGTATATTATGAAATGTACGAAGTTGCGACTTTCGTTGGAAATTCCTTACGTAAGGAAGAATCTCCGATTTTATAAGAAACGGCCGCGCAAAGGGTAGTTTATGTACAATTAGATCGCGTACATTGTGTAGTGCAGTGATATTTATTTTATCATTATACTAATGGAATTTAATGAATGATGGAAGAAACGCATAATGAATAGGCACTGCTTTAAAACATCTACAATTCGATTGGAACTCGACCGTAGTCTAAGTAGTCGTTACCGTAAATGACACACCGGTAATTGGGTCTATTGGGTACTTCCCTCTTTCGGTCTTGATTATTGCCTCTTCATCGTTTTTTGGGTGTATTGGAATAGAAGTGCTTTTGTTTAATGTTATTTTACATCACTTTCATTTTAAGGGTTTTAATGATAAGTGGCCAGGTTGAAACACAATCCATAAAATCTAACTACACCCAGAAAGATCCAAACTTGAAAAAGATAAGATAAGACTTTTCAGTTTCAGCTAAGAACTGCTGGAGCGTACACTTCAACATTTTTAGTTTCGGGACATTAACATAATATAGAAATGCACTCAGTGGGGTCTACGGAAATAGTAGTCCTCGGCTTAAAGGGGTAACGGCTAATTTTGGTTTTTCACATAGAATGTTATTCAAACGAGAGCGTGTACTACCGCAGTGCCTATTACCGATTTATAGAGTACAAATTCTGTGATGTAAATCTCCGCCAGAGGCTTAAAAAAAAGTATTTTTAAGAAAAGACTCTTACAACTTTTCTCTGGTCCGAGAAAGTTTATTTTTAAGATAACTGGCGTGGGTCTATTCAAATCTACCTTTATTCTACATAATATCAAAAACGAGTTCGGATTATAGTATTCCACTCTATCTGTCTACCCGCATTGCTGCGAGGTAGTTTGTGTCGTCGCGCACAAATCCTTGGGCAGGACGCATCAGGTTTATACTATTTTTGTAGTACCATTTTAGTGTTCGTAACATAATTTGAGATTGTAATGTTATGAGACAATCTCAAATTATGTTATGATAATGAGATATTATTTCATTAGAGATCAGCTCTTACAAGTGCTGTACGCCGGGGGGCCGTCCTCGTTTCGTTTTAACTTTTTTCTTCTTGATTCACATCTTTGTCCATCAGTGTTTTCTTAACAAAACCCTCTTTCTGGGGCATTGACGACCGACAGAGTCGTCGTCGGACCTTCGTCGCCAGTCGTTGAAAGAAAGTGTTCATCGTGATGTAGAGGTACATATGTTAGAGGTTAACAAATTCGCGTTAAACGTTCGCTAGACTTACCAGGTCTCTGAAATATTCGCCCTGGTTCGGTCCGCTCTACCATGTTAAGCATCTCATTCATTGTTTGATTATGTAATCTGCCTTCACATTGTGCATGGTCTCTGTATTCCGAACATCGCTTCGCCACAAGGGCATTGAACCGTTTCGCTGAGAGTTGTCCAGTGCAGCCGTTCTCTGATACTTGCATGGTGTGTTAAGTGACCGATGCAAGTCAAGCAATTGAAATACGTGTCGCTTTAGCGATTTTCTCTACAAATGTGATATCCATCTCAACGGTGATAAGTAAAAAATGTAGAAATAAATACCACATACACGCCCAGGGCGCAGGAGTCTAACTTCCAAGCTCTTTATAGCTAGCTCGCTTGAAGAATTAAAATGCGAGAGTGTGTTTGTTTTCAAACGCATTCAAAAAAGGAGTATTTTTCATTTCAACTGTATGTATGTTTTTTATGTTTGTTCGCGGATACTTCGTCGTTTATGAACAGATTTTGATGATTTTTTTTAGTTAGAAAGAAAATATTTCCAAAATGGTTCCAAATGTATGTGTGGACGACTAGAACAGGTTGAAGTTGGTTCTTTATTCTTTAAAATTATTATTTTGCCACTTTTTACTCACTTCGTACAGGATTTCGCAGCTTACAACATTCGTAGAATATCACGTCTTTAGGGAAATTAGAAGAAATATACTCTAGATATTTCCCTAGAGATATGCTTTGATTAACTAACTTGTATCTTTTTTCTCCAACTGTTAATACTTAATAGTTCTTTTTTATGCGTAGTACGGGTCACTCGACATGCAATTAGAAAGTTTTGGTATTCAGTTCGACTGTAACTGTGCAACCCTGCTACAAATGGGCTATATAATATAATTAAGATCTATTCCCGTTATAATTTATTTTATTAAACCTCACTCTCGGGGCGCCGGCAGAATATCAGCGTTGCTGGCCGCTACTGCTGGTGACATTTTACTGAGTCGGTATCCCATTTCGACCATGGGACATAGCACTCAAGTGTAACGTCTAAGTTGGTTTTATTTTAATTTACTTTTTTCATCAGATTGTCTCTTTTCTTTATTTTTATTATATTTTGTGTTTCGTGTCGAAATAAATATTTCATTAATTTATATAACGGTTACGAAATTATTATTATACCAAATTATAAACGTATTACAGTTTCCAACACCCATTATTTATCACGTTGCTGTTTTGAATACGCTAATTGGTATGTGGAACGAAGCTTAGCAAAAAACTTTTTTGTCTATCTTTCTTTGGAACTCAACTGATGGAAGCAAACCTTTAGTACGCGACAACCAAAATACCAATTATGTATATTTAAAATCGGCCAAGAGTATCTCAGTGGTAGTGATGGTGATCTACTTGAATAATTTTAGAGGTGATGGTGGGATTGATATACACTTCACGCCTTTTAATTCAAAAGCATACATAAATAATAATAATTTATTTGTTGTATACGATCGTATGACCGAACCTAGGATACCCTTATAGTTATGGATGTTAGATTCTGATATACTTAGATAGAAGGAAGTGTATTATAAAAAACATCCACTTAAGACCGTATTATTGTATGAAAAATAAAACAGGATCTCTATTTGTGACTTAGGTATAAAAACAGTAAGGATGTTGTTATACATCTCTAACCTATCACCAATCCATCCTTTCGCTTTCACTAAACCTTAGTACGCCTTTTGCGCCTTATATTGGAATAAATATAACCGGTTTCTTTTATTACTTCTGGGAACAGGGGTTTTGCCGATCTGTTTACTTAAATAATTTACCCTCGGGTATATTCTGGGAAAACATTCGAGATTTTACCCTATTTTTACTTGGTATAGGATAAATTCTCGGGACATGCGTTTCTCGGAATTCAATTCTTAGTTTCTTTGTTGTAACATATCAGAATAACCGGAGACCAGCAAGGAATTATCTTCTTTACTCGTCAAAACATTTGCAAAAGAGTCAAGAGAGTTCCAAGTGTTTGTCGATTTGCAGTCAGCGGACGTTCGTCATATATTGCCTTCTTGAAGGCAAAAGATATTATTGGCTGTTATATACTGAACCCTCAAACACAAGGAACTACCTCGGGCTGTGGGTTCAACATATACTGGTTTCACTAGATTATGTCGGCGCTCGAGCTATTTGCCTTGGATAACGTAATATAGTAGAACGCTTCTAGAAATGCCCGAGGAGACGAGTACGCCGAGATATATTTGGATGTAAAATATTCATGTCATGCATACATTACATTAGGCTATATTAATATAAATAAACACAAATACCAATCTTCATTCATCATCGTCTAGCCGAAACCACTTAAACCGAAGGGTTGGAATTTATTGGATGGAGGATCTGGAATGTTCCTAAGAAAGGATTTTACACAATATTTTATACTAGTTGAACCAGCAAACATTGTTTTCCAATATACGTATACATTATTAAAGTGTTTCTCCCGTATTATATGCCTGTACCTATTATACATATAAACCTTCCTCAAGAACCACTATCTTTTAAACAAAACCGCATCAAAATCCATCGCGTAGTTTTAATGATCTAAGCATTCATATGGACAGACAGCGGGAGGCGACTTTGGATTACCTACCACTATGCATTTTTATTACAACGCTCCTTATAGGGTGTTAGCCTACATGGCTGTAACTGCGGAGCGTTCACTTATACTATAAGTTCTTGTATCAATATGCATAAACGGTAACTTTACCAGCGGGGTATATAGAGCTCACTCCACTACGGAAGCTCGACTATGAAAAAAATATTCTTTTGACCGAGAGGTCCAGGCATTTTATAATACTTTCGTGAACATTCAACTCAAAACATTATCGTTTTTACGTCAATAGGCGCGACGTGTCCACGAAAGAGTTAAATTATTCCATCTTCGAAATGCGATATTTTTTTATTCTCTCGATTCATCCCCAAACAGTAAGACCGATACCGGTGCATAATAATATGTTAATTTTGCCATATATTTATTATGGAATCCTCACCTCTGAAAAAATCCTCAAAATGTTGGTGACTTGGGGTAGCCATAAACATTATATTAATCCTTTATTGCTTGTTTTGGGAATGTTTGTTATTTTTGCCTTTTCATTGTTGTTTTCAGGTAAGGGACACCCACGTACGTTCAGTCTGAAGTGAGTTAGAGCAGAAGTGAAAATCTCTCGCGCGTTATTTTTAGATACCCCATTAAAGGGCTGCGAAATCCTACCCGTATTGTGTATTGGTTTCTCTGGCTTAATGAACATGACTCCTACTCAACACAAAATAGAACAGAAATAAGTGCTCCCTGGGTTGAGTTTATTCTGTAGTAGATTTGCCCTGGGACATCTCGCTGTTTATCTTCTCCGTTCTCGAAGGAATTTCGGAATATATCTAAAAAAATAAAAATAACCGTCTTTAACAGAAAATTTTATAGATTTGTGGTTTACTCATGCATGCTATGTCCTAATCAAGGTTTTGAGGTGCCACACCTTACTCTTGTTTTAACTAAAGTGTTGGAAAGTAACAAACAAGTAGGCCATTAACAGTTATCTTACTATAAGATTATAAATCGGAAAGTGAGTTTGTTTTTTTTGTTTGTTCCGCTATCACGCCGTAACTACTGAGCCGATTGCCTTGAAATTTTGCATACGTAAATTTAGAAGTCCGGATTAACTAATAGGGTACTTTTTGTCCCGGAAAAAAAATGATATTCCCGAGGGAAACTTAGATTTTTCCGTAGGAATGATAAGTTTTATTATAGTTGTCCTTTATACCGCAATATAACCGAAGTGCACGGAAAGCTAGTCTTTCTATAAGAAGAATTTTCTGAAAAACTATTTGTACACTTCGATAACTTATTATTGCTGAAGGATTTTACTTCTACGACTACTACCTGAGTGTATAGTTATTAAAATAAGACCAAAGTAGTCATAAATATTTTTCAGATCAATAATAATTGCTCTCCATTGAATTTGGAGTGCACTAAACGAAGTAATAAAGTACTAAAAGCGTCTTTCAAAGTTTAATTAACAATCTTAAGTGGTAATGTTCATAAAATATCGAGAAAAAGTCCATTGTCTATGTTAAACTAAAGGTTATTGATCGTGGAGACGCGACGACGTCACTTGAATTACTATTTCTTTGATAAAGACGGGATCTTTGTTTGGCGCAGCAGGTCGTAGTTTGCAAAAGCAATTTAAAGATTATTTTTTTATACGTATTGATTTTTCTTCTAATTCAAACATAAAATCCATTTTTGAACAATAATGTGAATCCTATTACTTATATTATTTTATTAATATTACCTTCGGATCCGTGCGGATATGTTGCTTTTTGTGTTATATTATTTATTCCTGGTTATAATATACTCTCCAAAATGAAATTTTGTGTATTGGAGCTTTGCTACTCGATTCAGAAGTGGCTCACCTATTTTATAAAAGAAACTTAAACGAAATAGGTAAAGTATAATCGATGTAGAGTTTAGGGACACAGAGAGATACAGTTTTATTTTAGGTATACGTAATTTATTGTTTTAAAATAAAGGAGCCTGTGCCTATTCAGCTTTGAAATTAAAAGGCGTCAATCTAAAAATATTGTTATAGTGCCGAGTGGAGTTTCAGAAAGCTATTACAGTCCCCCTTGCGTAGATGTTAGACGCCCACGGAGTTAGAAGAAAGTTGTTAGTAATCTCGGGATTGACTTTTCCCGCAGCGTTCATTCAGAATGTGTGATTTTTTCTCAAGAAGTGCGTCATTAATTAATTAGCTTGATGGAACGTCAACAAACGTTTGTACTGCATTTTAGTATTATGAATGACTCCGGTTTGTTCAACAAGCATACAATATCTTTCGACAATTTCTGATTGCAATTGTTGTTATCCGTGACAGAATAGTTACCTATTGCATTATACATAAATTACTTATCTGCCTACCCCTCTGGGAGACAGGCGTGAAGTGTATGTATGTATGTACTTATACATATAATATGTCACGCCTGTTTCCCGGATGGGTAGGTAGAGATCACAGTAAGTTTATGAAATATGTTATAGCGACTTGAGTCTTTCTCAATTCCACCGTATAAATGCTTTCTTAAAGTTTGTTCGCGGAGTACTCCATCGTTTATAAACCGATTTTGACGATTGTTTATTTTTTGTTGAAAAGAAGATATTTCAAATGTTCGTCTCATTATAAGGAAGTCAGGCTTCGATGATGGCAGACCAGTTAAATCGAGGAAAACATTAAACAATCACAGAAGCTGAAGAAGTGGTACTGCTAGAAGTCGGTATTTTTTCAAATTTTATCAAATGCTGTGCATTCAAGTGTACAAACACTCCAGTTTTATGGTATTCATTATCACACTAAGGGTGTGTTTCGTAATACCGATTCTTATCGCTGACAATGCGCTAAAAGTCGTTGTGAAATGTTGTATGTACTATACAAAAGTAGCTATCGTTATGAGCGAATCGAACTCGCGACTGTCCTTCGAGACAATTCCGCTTTGACCACTATTTCATCTCGGTTGTTAAATGTACACCAATTTATTATAGTCATCAATCAGACATTAGCTCGTATACCTCAGATGTTGTAGAATAATAATTTTCAAGAAAAAAGAACCGACTTGAACTTTATAGTACTGGGCAGCTAGCCCAAACAATTTTTACAGAGTTCCTCTTAGTTTATAATAAGAGGGATAATCCCACCACCACCCAAGCCCTGCCTGCCTCTCGGCGTACGCGCCATTCTCTGGAGACGTGCGCATCTACTTGCTTTTGCCTCTTTTCAACGCACACGTCTTCTTGACTCCATACAAATTATCTTT
>SJJU01032369.1:0-13735 GCA_012932125.1 Conopomorpha cramerella | reverse complement strand
TTACTTCGTAAGCCAAATTATTAAATTTTCCGTTCTTCCCTCTTGAGTAATGTTTCATGAACATTTCCATAAAAGAAGGAAAATGTTTGTGGGTAAGTGGCACAATGAAGCCAGTTATCCACATTTTACCTGCTGAGTGATTGATGACGTAGCGTGACAGGGGGCGACCCTATCCCGGTGAGGGTTTGCCGTGCGAGTAGCCCGTAGTCTATTGTTTGCGTTATTCGTTATTGAATTCTATTTACAAACAGAACTAGAATTTACTTGTATTTCCCTGAAGAAGTAACAAACTGACGTTTCACATTATTATCAAACTAGCAGTCCAACCCGGCTTTGCACGAGTATGAAATAAAATACAAAACCGTTTTTTTTTTGTGAGAAATATGATATTTCCAAGGTGGTTCCGTGATAAGAAAATCAGATATATTTGATGATTGTTAACCAGACAAATCGAGAGGAACTTAAAAAAAATGGGCTAGTACAGGCCGAAGTGGGTTCTCATTTCCTTAAAATTACATTCTTTGTAGGGATAGTGACTTTCGCATTTTTAATATTGGTTGGGAAACCATCAGCGCACATATAACAATGGAAATATTGCAGCAATTTGCGTACTCGTATCGTTGCACTGAACGGAATATATTAAACTTTCAATCATAATCGAAAATGAAATACGTCTCTTTTATTTCAATGAATGAGTTTTTATATTTTGTTTTTGTTTTATATATCCACAGTTTTAATTGGAAAATGGACTTATTATAGTGAATAGTATAATGGACTTTATTATGTATTGATTACGCTACATTTTCTATTAACTTGTGACAGGAGGAAGGGGGAAGGCCTCTTGGGTAATAGAGTTGCTAGCTTTTAACAATAGTGAGTGCACTTTACCTCTATGTGCCATATTAATTACAAAGATAATATATTGTTTCCAATAATTATCAGAGTTGGAAAAGGGTCTTGGTTAATGCTATGTTATAAATGCAAATAAAAGGTTCTTACTCTATCAAGCAAAAACTACCACTTTTGATTTTGATGGAACTTGGTCGGAATGATAATAATAATGAATATTTTTTTTAAAGGAAAGTGCACTGACATTATATTAACAGTGTACCGGGTCTTACGGCGTGAAATTAACTGTGACTTTTTAAGGGTATTTCCGGATTAATTCAGTAATATTATTAAACACACCGCAACTACATGTTACCTATTCGTAATTAGTTTTCGTAAAAAATACAAAATATATGAGGCAGTGCAATCAATTAGAACCTATAAACCAGTTCTAGTTATCAAATACGTTTCGAAAGAATGAACACTCAAGTTAAAACGTTATTTAACTTTACCACTTTTGACATTATTATGAATGTTTTTATAACTCTTGACAAAATGGCGTGGAATTGCAGCGACTATTCAAAACGATGTGTTTAGAAACGCATGCATTTCTTATTTCACGGAGTTGTGGGTTCCCGATACGCGCCCACCTCACCCCCAATAATTACATAAATAGATGCTGATAGCTGCGTAAAAAAGGACATTTAATTATTCAGTGTATGTCCCAAATGAAAACTTTAGCCTTGAAGTCGTCGATCGATAAAAACTAAATTATAGGTTCGTGAACTGTGTTCGTATACTTATATTAATTAAATATACCAGGACAAATGTTTACATACGGTCACCTGACACTAAATTAGTATCCCAAATTAGTACCTATGCTGACCAGGAAACACAGACTCCGGCAAGTCATTCCACATTCTGGCGATTCACACTATAAAGGTTGACGCAAACCGTTTGGTTCACGTAAATTGCGGGATGATTTGGGAAGAAAAGGTTGCGAGAGTAAATTAAGTGTATTTTTTTTTAACTTAATCGCTCATCACTAAAATACTTCACTACAACTTCATAAAATACCTACTTAAACAAATTTAAGGAGCGGTCATAACGGTTAAGCATAATAAATGTCGAGGCTGAACATTAATTCGCCGAAATATTAGCATCTCTCGTTAAATTTGATATCTTTCATGTCGCCATCTGCTTCAGATAAATACTCTATTAATATTGTAAATGTGAATGTAAGTTTGTTTGTTACTTGTTAAAAAAGATAATCATGAAACTTTGTACACATACCTATTATTGAAGTTTATAATTTAAATGAAAATTTACAATAATATAGCTTACACATCGAAATAACAAAAGGATTACATTTAATTCCGAAATTCCTACGAAAACGGAATACATCGTAGGGTACAGCTAGTATACTACAGAGACACGGTGACCCGCAGCGCTCTCTCGTTTAAAATTAAACGTCGATACGAATATCGACATTGATTAATTTCTGTACAGAAACAAAGTAGACTCATTCAAAGCTTTTTCATAGTTAACGATGAAATATTAATATTTCATCATTTCTAGTGGTGCGTCGTAGCGCGTCAAACCATTATTATAAACCGGTCAGTTTTCATGGAATATCGTAATTTGTACCTAGTATCGATTGGTTATATTTATAAGTTCGTTAAATTTAGGTACTGGCGGCTATCCCTGAAGGCCCTCGTTTTAGGTAGAATTCTAGCTGTAGATCGGGATTCTATTATTTCTCTTAAATAAATACCTACATTAATATCAAGGCGTATGGTGACTGCGAGTTGACAACATGTTTCACCACCCCAGTCCAACATTTCCCGTCTTGGGGGTCGTAAGAGGCGATCTAGGGAATTCCCCAGAGGACGGGCAGCGGGGCTCTCTGTGAGGTACACCACAACACCACTGCGATCACCAACCCTCCTGCTAAGCATGGCGATTATTGGCATTTCCCCCCAAACGATCATGGGGAGTCTCTGGTCCAGTCGCCTCTCTTTCCAGTAAGCTTAGTAGAAGGGTAGACTAGTGCCGAAGCGAAATCCATTTTCACACTTCGACTCAACCAGGAAAAAACAGCGGCTGTTACCTCGAGCATCTCTATCGATATGGGCACTCTGATACGGCCAATAGAAAAAGACAAAACTTCTTTTGTATACTAAGCATGGGTAGGCTGAAACAAGCGATTTGTATTTACTAGGATCCTGAAAAATTTTCAACCATACATTGTTTCTCACACTCATACCTAATTACAGAGCTCCAAGACTCCTGTCTTGAGTCATTTGTTCTGTCGGGTTGAAACAAAAACTATAAAAACTATCTATGTAGGATAACACCTACCTAACAGTGAAAAATTAATTGTTCTCTCAAATTAAATTACAGATAAAAAATAGGAGGTTAAAGCAATACTTTAGGACCTAGGTGTAGTTCCACAAATAAAACTTCATCACTCTTTAGCTATTTCCGATGACGATGGTAATACTGTGATATAAGATTGTGTGTAATATGTCAAAATAGAAATAAATGGCTACGAGATTAAGAGCTTAATCTCACTATGTCCAACCTGCATTCCTTCCGTAAAAAAAAATGTAAGGAGTAGCCGTAGAACAACTTGTTTACTTGGTAGTTACACACTAGATCCGATTTCAATCATTCGTAAATCTCTGCGTAGAATTAATGTGTGACGAATCTCAGTAGCCATAGTTGGTAGGTACGTATTATTTAACGCTCTGCTGTAGTCACATGTACGTAAAATGGCGTATACCATCTGCTATCACGGATTTTGATCGGATCCGATCGGATGTATTGCGAAAAACGATATTTGATTGCAGTCAGAGTGTTCACGGATCCTGATCGAAATATTATGAAAACTTCTGAAATATTACGGAGATCAGAATGTAGTTGTAAAGAAAAATTAACCAGTTGTCTGCTCCTACGATTTATACGAACCGTGACTTCCTTATCATGGAACCAACTTTGAAATATCTTTTTCCTAACAAAATAAAATCATAAAAATAGGTTCATTAACGACGAAGTTATCCGTTAACAAACATAAAAAACACATAACATTGAGCATAACAGAATTGAGAAAAACTAATTTTTACTAGTCGCTTAAATAAACGGAACGCTAGCTATTGAATTGACAGAAAAGCCTCTATTTCAACGTAACGTCACTAATACGATTATAACAATAAATAACCGTAAAAACTCTATACAACTTCATAGTAATAGTACCTATATCTAACCGTATTATTATATAACATTGATTGACGTCTCAATATAGCACCCGCCCACACGAGTTGAGCCGTGTCCGTCAAAGTGAACGACACAATCGAAGCTAATAATATTAAAAAGAGGAAAATAATGTATTTATAGATATGTTTGTAACGAATAAGCTCAAAAACCACTGGACGGATTTTGATAATTCTATAGTCGCGCGCACGCACAGCCCCGACTGAAACTTTGTGCCTCCACATGCTATCAAGGAGACCGGCATCCTACACTGCTAGAAACGGCACACTACGGCCACTTCGCATCCGGATTCATACCGCTGTACCGTCAGTAAAAAGACTCTCGTGCAAATACTCCTCCTGTACAGGGTACAGTTCGATATCCGCTAAAGTGTACGATAAAGAAGAATATCAATTCAGTTAATGACATTTAGATACTCAAGTAATAATACTGAGTGTGCCGCGATCCGTGAGAGTAATAAATGAAATGATAACCCAATAATGGTCGTTGGGTTCTTCGATAGATGTCATAAAAGTCAGGTCTTTACGGTAGGGGAAATCATTCCTGGAAGTGTTCGCAATATTTACCTTAATGTTATTTGCGTTTATACTGCAAAGTGAATCTAGAATGTTAGTCTTGGTCATGGTAATTCTATTAATATGTTTTAAATGCGAAAATGTGTATGGATGTTGGTTACTCTTACAAGCAAAAAAATAATTAATGGATTTTGACGAAATTGGTGCGGAAATAGATTATAACATGAATTAGGACATACTTTTATGCTATACTTCAAAATTCCCACCAAAACTCAAATTAACGTGATGTACGGAGGTCAATATGCGATGCGTAGCTATAATTTCGAATATAAATGAGGTAGTAAGTATAAGTAGTTGTGATGAAACCTGCACACCAGTTATAGGGTGCACACGCCTTGGTGGCTATAACGGCAATGGGTTAAATACGCTTGGTGAACCGTGGGCATTTGCTTAGCAAGTGCCCCTGCCTACCCTGCTCTGAGATTAAAAGACGTGAAGTGTATTTTTTAATTAAGTATTGATTTTTTTGTTGTTACCTTATCACGAAAAGATTCTGAACGTAATCGTAATAAAACATATTTCTCGCCTATTATCCCTAAGCGGGGTATGCACTTCTCAAGCAAATACCCACGATACGTCATGAAAAACGATGATTAATGAAGAAAATATTTCCATAAATAGCCACTCTATTACATTACTCTTGCACAAGGAAAACACAAAATTAAAGCTGCTACATCAAACAAGAATCTAAACAGACACTTACTTCCCTTGTCCATAATTTGTGGTACGTTACGAAGGTACATAATAATATAACACGATACCTTTGTAGTACAAGGATGTCACAATCCTTGATAGTATTGATTTTCTTTGTACTTTCATTCCGATGTGTGTATTTATTCAGTAAGACTTACTTTTAGTTGTGTGAACCCCGTGGCGCACCAGCTATCACGCTTCTGTGGAATAAACTTGGTGAAATATTGCCATTTGAAAATCGAGTAATTTGATTTTATAAAAAAATAAAAAATACACTGGACTCTTTTTGAGAGCCTATGTACGCAACGCAACGCTCATACGGTGAAGGACAACATCGTGATGAAACCCGCACACCACAAGGTGTGTAAACCCTATAACGGCGATGGGCTCAGACCTTGTCACGTTGGGTTAAATACGCTTGGTGAACCGTGGGCATTTGCTTTAGCAAGTACCTCCGCCTACCCCGCTTTGGGATTAAAAGGCGTGAAGTATATACTATTTAAAACTTGTTGTATCGTCAGGAAATTCCAGCAGTCAGATGATGACGTTGTTCTCACAACATCCGCATCCAAATAAACGAATCAGTAGCATAATCCCTGTTGCTCACTTGGCTTAGGCCTGTGAACAACTGGAAATCCAGTCCTTTTGAGAGCTGTGAATTACAGAGAAAAACAAAACAAATAATCATTGTATTTGGGATGAGAAGAGGCATTTGGGATCAATGGGATCTAGTAGGCTAGTAATAATAATAATTTTATTTGAAAAATGATAAAGCAGGTATAAGCCACTGCCCAAAACTTCTTAGTGTAGTTATATTGTTTTGATAGAAATGACTGCGTGAAATCGTACGTCGATATAGGAACATAGATCTACTTTCTGAATAATTGCACTCACAAATGTACAAGCAATATCGACCGAGAAAATAGTCTAACATCCTAATATTGAAGTCCGTATGAATGTCATTAGACAAGATGGTTCATTTTTGCTTGTTACTTGGTAATGAGTGGTAATTTATTTTCCGACTGTGTCTGTTACATTTATCTCATTTATATCTCATATTGCTTTCTCATCTATGCGAAATTCTCACAAAATAACTAAAATTGTTTTAATAAAACGTTCAACCTCGGCCTCCATGGACTCACTCACCCATATAACAATTAGTATACTTACCTGAATTGATCCGGTACATTGTTGCTTAAGTGTAGGGTGTCTCTTAACCAGATCAATATAAGCTGACCTATCGTAGTGATGAACACACAAAGCGGAGGAGCTCAGCAATATCAAAATTGTCACGCTAAAAT
This sequence comes from Conopomorpha cramerella, assembly GCA_012932125.1. Lineage (NCBI taxonomy): Eukaryota > Metazoa > Arthropoda > Insecta > Lepidoptera > Gracillariidae > Conopomorpha > Conopomorpha cramerella. The sequence goes on along the minus strand of SJJU01032369.1, from coordinate 7,065 downwards.
AGACCTTGAATGTAAGAACAAAAAGAGCCAAGATGTTGCTAATGCTCTTGTTCTCTGTAGTCACAGCACGTAGCAAAAGCCGGAAGCAATCTGTTTCGGGCTTTACAGCTTTTTTGTTCGTCCAAAGTGTGCGGTGGATCCCCTTTGCCACTGAAGTAATGATTTATGAATTTCCCGTTGAAGGAACTCATGGAACCGTTCAGTGGAAGCGATTTCAGTGGACAGCATTCTCCTCCTTAAGGCAGCTTAGTTGTGGCACCATTTCATTCTTTACCCGGGACATTTTATTACTCATAATTCTTTGAAAGGCAGAGATTTTTCATTTTCGTTTTAAAATGGGGCGAGCACGGAAAGAAATTACTGTTTTTTTTTTGTTACAATAATAAAAAAACACGCCTTTTAGTACCAAAGCGTGGTAGGCACAGAAACGTGCATTGTTTGTTATACGTAGTTCTACTCAATTACATATGTTTGTATGTATACACCTGTCGTTTTCATATAAAAAATAATACCTAAATGTGTTGCTGAGCGCTAGACTCGAGAACGGCTGTAAGAACTTCCTCAAAAATTTCTTACCGAAAAATTGCAAGTGAAATTGTAATAGGTAATTCTAAATGTATATTCACAACAGAACAACTTCTAACGGGTCCACTGGTTATATACTAAAACCTTTCTTAAAAAGCCAACGCTATGCCCAATCATTTTTGACCCAAATAGTGTCAGCTCTTGAACTCTAACCTTCTAAAGTTTTAAATGGAAAAGTTTTTTGATCTCGCAAAGTCGCCAGTGACGTCGTCGGCGTGGCCTGGTTTCATCAGTGGACCTCTCTGTCTCTCTATTTGACTGTACCCGGTCAACGAACTGGGAAGAATACCATATTCGTTTATTCCTAGATCCAATAAAAAGCTGGCATGCAGCCTACTAGGCACTAGTAATGTTGGCTCGCAAACTAAGTACTTTATGACGCTAAATGAATTTGTCTGGAATATACGTTATCCACTTATATGTATAAAACGTTGCCATAGTTCCTGTCTGTCACGTTCTGGTTATTGTATTCTTCATGAAATTAAGTTCCAAGTTATTATATTAAGTTATACGCTGTTCAGAACTTACTAAACTTAGTACCTTCGAAATCAACATTTGTAGTTTTGTAGTAATAACTAGCTGTATGTTACTGTTCTTTCTTCTTAAGCGATTTCAAAAAAGAAGTCTCTCAATTTTACCGTATGTTTTTTTTTATATATTTGTACGAATAACTTTTTCGTGTATGAACTGATTTTGATGTCTTTTTTTTATTCGAGAGAAGGTAACTCCACGATAAGGAAGTAAAGGATTGATGACGGCAGATCAGATAAAAAAGTCCTTTTTTCTGTAAAAATATGTTTTTAACTGTGTGCATTATTTTAGCACATCAATTAGAAAGTTAAGGTTAATAGGTAGGTAGGTATTCATCATCCACCTTTGGGGTGTTCCTACTACCTAAAAATAGACCTTGCTCTTCAATACCCTTTACAAAATTACACTGCATTTTAAGGAAACGTATGTACCTAGCCATTGCCGTTAACGTTTCCCCTATGTAAAACGTTGCTAAGTTCTGAACAGTAGCGGCAAGTCCGGCCGAGTCAGCAACCGCACTAAAACTAATTAAAGTTCCACACTGCATCAGAAGCCAGTGGGAGAGGTAAGTGCTTGACTTGTGAATTATTTATACGCTCGTGTGGTGAGAAGATTACTTGCCAGCCATTATTTTTTATCTCAGTGATCTCTGTGTGCTTTGATTCGAAATTCAGTTTGTGTTTTCATGCCGCTATTGGTAGACCGTGAAGCTTTAATATATTTTGGATAATAATAATATGTAATTTTGTCAATGTTTTATGTATTACTTGTTACAGAAAACGAGTAATGGATTTATTATTTTTGTTAGACAGATTTCAGGAGTTATCTTTGATGCGGGAATAAAAGAACAATAGTTTTGTACGAAATCGTAATATTAGCTTTACTGCGTAATTAGAATGACCGGCGTACATTAAATTAGCATTTGACATGTTATATTATACTAGTATTAAATACACACTTTTTACTTTATGCACAAATATGAATAAATAAAGGTTATTCTCACCCCTATTTCGGATTCTGGCAATAAAACACTTAAGTATACATATGACCTAAAAGGTACGCACTTGTTTCTCACCAATGAGATTCGATAGTACAATACTTTTTGCGACTGCAAACATAAAACGGAACTACAAAAACCATTACGACTTGAGCTTGCATTACATTGCAGTTCTTTAAGAAATAGCTCAACTTACATACTTTCATTCAGGTCAATGTAACAACAACAAGCGAAAGTCTCGTTTTTCGAGAACACTAAGCCGTTTATCATGTATACTGAGTGACAGAAATAAACACGAAAGCTTTTCGCATCGTCCATTTGGATTCCCTCGTGGGGCTCAGGAACGCTTGGTTCCGTAGTACGTCGTCAATGTGTTCCACATTGGAGTTGGTGGTACGTTTGTCGGTGTTGTCACCACTCGACTATCGATTAGGATGGTCTCCCGAGGTCTTTTACACTTCACTCACTATAATATCATTCTGTTATTCCATTGTCTTCGCTTTGGTTGTGTTTCTAACGACAGAATTGGCCTGGTCATGGTGGTAGCCATAAGGTAGGCCAAGTAGGTATATTATAGATAGTAGATATCCTTGTTAGGAGTAGGGTAGTAGGTATCCTAGTTAGGAGTAGGTTATTTTGGGTATATTATACGAAATATCGCAGTATAAAATAAAAAATTTAAAAACGGAGATTATGTACAAGAAATACTTATTTTATAGGCATATAGAATTGTCAGTGGGTCGACAACAAAACATTTTTCAGAGCGCTATGTCGTTGGACTGGCTGAGGTTAATTTTGACAAAGATCGGTAATAAATATACAAAATCAACGGACATTATTAGCGTCATACTAGTCAACAATCAATACTAAAATTGGATGAGATCCAAATATCAATTAATGATTTCCAGCCACATTAATATTTCATCACCGTTTACCTAATTAGGTTCGAACAGTGCTAATTACTTGTATAACTTTCATTGTTTCCGGAATAAATAATATCTTTCGCCATCTGTTTGTCTATTTCTGTACATACACACACATACACTTCATGCCTTTTAATCCCAAAGCGGGGTAGGCAGAGGCCCTTGCCAAAGCAAATGCCCACGGCTCACCAAGCGCATTTAACCCAACGTGACAGGGGGTGAGCTCATCGCCCTTCTGTACATTTTGCGATTATTTTGTCGTTTATTTCCATTTGTTCCTTTATCAGCTACTTTTTTAAACAAAAAAGTAGTATCCATTTTTCTTCAAAAAGAAACTGCTTAACTACTCGGAATAAACGCGTTTTGTTCCACTAAGTTGTTGAATAGGAATTAAATTCGAAAATATAGTCATGTAATCGTACAGTCCTAAATAAATATTATGTTTTAAAATTTCTTAGACAACGATATTTAGCGATTATATCAACACAGCAGTTCGTTTGTTCAGGTTCATAATTAAGTAGTAGGTTCGTACATTTCCCACATTACAAAAATCTCATTTATATTCGAACTAGCTTTCCGCCCGCGTGGAAAGTCGCGTCGGTTATATTGCGGTATGAAGGTATATTTTTGTTTTCCCTCGGGAATATCATTTCTTTTTTCGGGATAAAAAGTACCCTTTTATTTAAACCGGACTTCTAACTATACGTCTACAAAATTTCAAAGCAATCGGTTCAGTAGTTACGGCGTGAAAGCGGAACAAACAAAAAAACTCACTTTCCCATTTATAATATTATTATGAAGTATGATTTTGTAATTTGACGGACAAATTTGACAATAATATTATAATGTCTTTTATGCGACTTTTTATTTTATTTTCAGTTTAATTTTAATAGCATTGAAGTATTATATTGTGATAAGAAGTGTACATTTTGTGCGTTGAAATAAAATCTCGGGTACAGGTATGTATATCTAGAAGTACTACAAGCATTATCATTCCGTTTTGTTCCAAATATAGGTATTATTCCTGCAAAATACCATCCTACGTAAGCAGGCAGCTATCTAACAGCAAATACCTAATAGACGAACAACAATTTTTAAGTCTCGTTGGGTATTTTCGTTCACTTTGTGAAGCGTGCACTCGCTGAGACGGAATAATTCGCAGTTTCCTGAAGAATTAGCTACGCATCGTACCTACACCCGTCTCCTTACCATGGACTCGAGTTAGTAATCAGATTTTATTGCAAAATATGAAAATAGTATAATAATAATAATGCAGCGTTTGTGGCCTAGTGGATATGTACTTGGAGATACAATCCTTGATACGTTGGGTTAAATACGCTTGGTGAATCGTAGACATTTGCTCAGCTAATGTCTTTGCCTATACCGAATTAGGAATAAAATGCGTGTACGTATATGAAAAAACTTATAGGCAGGGCTTTTATTGGACTTGACAACCAGGAGAACGGCAAGACGTCATCCATACCAGGTGGATTTGCCATTTACGCGAACCAAGCGGTTTGCGTCCACTTTCATAGTGCGAACCGCCAGGATGTGGAACGATTTGCCTGAGTCTGTGTTTCCTGCGCAGTACAGTCTGAAGGTCTTCAAGTCGCGGGTGAATAGGTACCTTCTGAACAAGTGTGCTCCATCGTAGACCACATCGCTGCTTAACATCAGGCAGGATGTGTGATCAAACGCTTGTTCACAGTGATTAAAGAAAATATATTTTGTTGTTGCTACCTAGACGTTTTTATTTTCATAAAATAAAGACACGAGTAAGGCCACTAGCCTACGTGACGTGTTTACAGTTTATTTTACGAGTACAAGGGGAGTAAGTTCGTCCAAAGTCGTATGCAAATGAGAATTACCTACTTGTTACTTTATTACATTTTCAAGAAGTTTCAAGTGACTTGGGAATAAGGAATAACAGATTTCTTTTTTCCTTAACGCCCCCATTCTGTAGCGTGCACACGTTAAGCGTCTGTTAGCAGTTTTAAACTCACAAAAAATTAAGGGGGTCGATTTCACCTAAAACTGAAAACGAACGTAGATCGGAAATATTGTCACAAACAAATTAAAACGATAACCTAAATTCACGAGGGATTTCATGCCGCGATCGGCTTAGCACCTGTCGCCTGTGGGTTAGCGTCAATGGGCTTCCATGTCTGCCCACCCCACTCCGGATTACATAGGATTTAAGATTTATTCGCAAAGCTGTCTGGCGCCTGAAACATTATTCTATGCTCAAAAATAAAATATATTTTCCATGTCGGAATAATATTTACTTTTTCGTGTGCCGTTTTCTACGCAATTTTTATTTATAAACATGAATCAGGTTTTTACTTCGCCATAAATTTCCATTCGAGTCCCAAAGGTAATTGCTCATATTTGTATACGAAAGGCCTAAATTAGATCATATTCATACTGGATATGATTAAAAGGTTAGGCTGTGTGTAACGTCGTAAAATGTGACAAATTCACTTAGCTTTTTTTTATTTTATTTTAATTACATTACGTGTACTTTACGAGCTAACTGTTTGTTTAGTACATTATGAAATGAAATAAAGAGAGCATTTCTTATTTCGTATTCGATTATTGTTTGTAAGTTCCTCAAGAATATAGCAGCTATTATACACATTATAACTCAAATATTTTTCACCGGGTATATTATTATAGGTGCGGATATAATCAAAGACAAGCTTACCTTTGTTATTTTTTTAAAGAATTATAATTTTTCACTAAGACGCAGTATCAAGGTTCGATATTCCGACGAGATTTTCGTACCTTGGAGTCAGTTGGGAAATGCTTCACTTTATCAACATCAGATAGTAATAACGGAGAAAATTTCTCCAACGAAAGAATAAAACTTAAAAGTTTTTATCGCGATGCTCAATCCCAAAGTACCTACACGGGAGGTATTAATTCAGTTAGTAAATAAAGTAACTTTTCAGCTAGTTCGAAGATAAATGTTGCCTACACTCGGTTAGCTTTGATAAAACTTACATAATAGTCTTCCTGCAAACTTCTTCTTTAGAAATGAAGAATCTTCTGGACTGTTTCAGTTCGGAACGGAAGTAGGTACCAAATTAATTTACTTTTTTTGTTTTCTAGTTATATTGGTCACAGAATTAATCTCTACTTTAGTACTTACGTACCAGTAATATCTGACAGTATTATAGGGGCCAGAAAATGTGGCAAAATGGTTCCAGTAAAAGATGGTACGGCATTGTTTGTTTCGACTCGGCGGGGCATTCCCATGCCAATTTGACAAAAATCTCTTAGCTTATTTACTGACTTGAACTGACTATTTGAAAATCTGTTTCAAGTTAAATTATTGAAAAAAAAATGATATTCTACTCTCTTTTGCTAAACTGCCAAGTAACATATAGCTGAACGTATAATGAAGAAGAAATACCTATAGGACTTTTCGCGGTTAAACTCCGTGTAATGTCCGATAACGAGCGTACCTAGTTACGGTGACATTTCATACTTCATAAAATAAATCCAAGTGTCCCCAAAACTCAGCAGTTCGTTTCACGTGTTTTATGTACGTAAATAAACAAATTCCATTGAAAACTGAATACGTAGCGCCATCTGTCGAATACAGTGAAAACTTGCTGTGAAACCTTCATGTTTTCAACGCTGGATTCTCACCGTAATTTTCCTGAATTGCGTTACTCGCGTTTTCCTGTAGATGTCGCTTGTGGGAGTGGAAAACTGGAAAAGCTGGCTGGTTCGGCTAAAAGATTACAGGTGGCGCTATTGAGCACGTTTCTTTATATTTACACTGCTATTAACAGTTCTTCGTTCGAAGTGAAATAATAAAAAAGCTGCTCGACCAATTTTGTGTAAACTTCATATAAAGCATCTATTAATAAGTCCGAACAAAGCCTATTATTGGTTTGATTAGATGAGCCCGTTCTTGAATTTAACGGGACGAATTTCGTTTATTGTATAAATTTTATTAGTTTATTTATTATAATATCTCGGCGTCAGAAGCTTATGATTCTGACGTCGAGATACCTATAT
>SJJU01032315.1:0-10078 GCA_012932125.1 Conopomorpha cramerella | reverse complement strand
TAGTAGTTAATTTAGACTTTTTTTTGAGGTGCCATTTGCTAGTAGATTTACTACCCAAATATTAACATATTGATAATCAATACACAGTGTTATTCAGAAAATTTAGTCCACGGGCGATAATTTAATTAAATAACAACGATAAATTATCTAACACAAAACTATAGTATAGTGCATCTAGTTAACGTTTTTGTATGAAAGTCGTTGACTTGGAACGCGGAAAGACAGCGTGGTTTTTTTTATTGCGTATCTGAAACCGCGTATAACTGTTTTATTTGTACAGCGGGAAATGGTTATTGTGTAATGGTTATTTCATTAAAAACCTTTTTTGTCACAATAATTTACGTATATTTAGAAATGTTAAATATCTCACCAACCATCCTACCTATATTAAAAACGCAAGTTGTAAATTTTCGAGTTTATTACACTTTTATGGGGATATTACTGAAAGGATTTTAATGAAACTTGGCAGTGTAAAAAATAAAAAATAAGTGTATTTTTTAGGACATAGGGTATTATTTATCCCTAAAATCCCATGGGAAAGTGACAAAGTCTGAGTAACATCGCCGGGGTAGAGCTTGTACTTAATGTACGACGTTGAATTAAAAACATTTGTGAAGCGTGAGCAAGTAGGTCAGGCCATTAAATTAAAAAAATATATTAAATGGATACTAATCTATAGATTCCAGATGCTCATTCTCGTATAGCTAATATTAAAATAGAAGAAGAAGTGTAATAAATGATTCTATCCACAGATCACGATATTACGAACGGGTCGTTCAAGATACAGGAAACTCTGCCACAATATTTTCACGCCGAGGTGTTGCAAAGGAATCTCGCATCGAATAATACTAATTTTGGCACCATAAAGTTTCAAGTCGCATTCAACTTAACCGTTGTGTGGATGATCGTCTTCGTGTCGCTGAGCAAAGGATTGAGGTCTTATGGAAAGGTATTCATTTATATAAATGTTACATTTTTGTCTCCGTATATCGACCATACCCTCAGGATATGCAACCCCCCCATGTCCCATGGGGACATGTAGTTGTACATATATACAGTTCACGCCTATCTCCCAGAGGGGTAGACAGAGACACAAATCCCAATTTGTCACGGCCATGGCCCCGCTATAAATAAAACCCCTTCCTTTCATCTACATTCATACATCTCTTCAAAGTATATTAGATACAACAATAATTTATTGCAGGCACTCCTTTGCTTAAAAACAGTATGATTTGAAACCAATATTATATAACTAAGTGTATATTTGAAAGCAACGTAATTAAACGCTTAGCAAGTGCGTCTGCCTACCCCGCTTTGGGATTAAAAGGCGTGAAGTGTGTAATTAAAAAAACTACTTCATAATTATATCAATATACGTTTTAATCAATTTATCGGTAGAGATGGGTGCAAAAATCCTTTCTTATTTACTTGATTGAATAAACTAATAACATCATGTGTCAAACTATTTGTGGAATAGGAGTCTCAGGAAATAACTATACTAGTTTATGTTGAAGGGGCAAAAGACAGACGATTTGGCAGGACGGTGGTCAAACGCTTGTCAACTGCAAAAAAAGACGATGCAGATAATGAGACCCAAAAAAAATACGAAAGAAAAGAAACAAGAAACGTCTGTTCCGTGTTAGAGGTTAAGATGTGATTTCGCTTTGAGGAAAAATGTCAGCCATTGTTATTACTTATTATACATAGATTATATCCATACAAAAACATTTACATACGTAATGCTTCCGCATATAGATATGTATCAATTTAAATATTATTGTACGTCTCTGACTACTTGAATTGCAAAATATCTTAAGTATTTTCATTCGAAATATTTCTTTATGCACATCATTAATATTAAAGTTTATTTACCGAAACGTGTTTCACCGTGTTATTTTTTTAACTGAGTACGAATTCCTTATAATTATTCTAAAGAATGCTCTATTGCTAAAGCAACATACAAAGAGTTAAGTTTATTTCATAATTGAATTAATGATTTCATGTTGGCACATAGGCTGCTATATTTTCATATGTCAGCAATTCAGTAAGCGCTAAAACAGTATCTTATTCCATTGATCCAGAACTGTTCAAAAGTATGTTATATGCGTAATGTGACTGTAAAATAAATAATAGTTAAAAAATTAAAAATACACTTCACGCTTTTTCATCCTAAAGCAGGGAAGGCAGAGGCACTTGTTAAGTAAAAGCTCCCACGGTTGTCACAATTTCACCCAACGTGAAATCGAGTCCGGATATCGAACGTGTACCAATGGGACTCTTTTTCAGAGCCTATGTACGCAACGCTTGTATGGTGAAGGACAACATCGTGATGAAACCCAGACACCGCAAGATTTGTGAACCCTATAACGGTTACGGGCTCACCCCTGGTCATGTTGGGTTAAATACGCTTGGTGAATCGTGGGCACCTCTGCCTACCCCGCTTTGGGATTAAAAGGCGTGAAGTGTTTATTTTTCATCAAGCAAAAATATGGACATAACAAAAAAAATTAACATTTCATTGTATGAATGTAGCCTTATTTATTTCAAATGTCTAATTCTTTTGTTTCAGGCTGTTTACGTACTTATGTTCATAACAATATGCGGTACAATAATATTATGTACGAAGCTATTAACTCTGATACCTTATGACTCTGTGACCGATATATTCTCAGAGACGCAATGGGGCGAGTTCTTTATCAACAGTAATGTAAGTATTCTAATCGTATTTGTTTTATACTGAGAGTACAGTACACGTTAAACTGTTAGTGACGAGTGTTTCATTGATAGAAGGCGTTAACCGTTATACAGACGTCCCAAACTTATTTTAGGATACTTGATGTATGTATTATTGTATGATATTTAAGGGGCTTCCCCTTCATGTCACATGATGGGGAAGAACCTTAAATATCGTAGATACTGGATTCTGCGCAAAGAAGACTTTATGTTGTTTTTAAAAGTTAGTAATACTGCACTCATAGATTTTTTTTAAATTACTTGCTTTGTCTGGAAATGGAACCAACGTAAATGTAAAAAAAATCACCCTACTTTTATGATACCAATCGAAAGAACAGTTTCCGTCGGAAAATAAAATGAGTAACATTTTTATAGCTATTATTGTTTATATTATTTACTTATTGCCGGGCCCGTTGGTGTTGTGGTCAGCATGTCTGCGTCTATTCCGTAGGGTGGTGGGTTCGATTCCCGCTGACAGGTATTTGGTTGAAGAGCTTTTAAGTACTTGTTGGATGTGTCTGGGTGTTTTATTAATTTGTATAAGTATGTATTTAAAAGAAAGAAACTTAAACTAAAGTAAGTATGTTTCGTTGTCTGAATTTCATAACACAAGTGCTTCAGCTACTTAACTAGGGATGAAAGTAATGTGTGTGTTGTAAAATATTTATTTATTATTGCGTTTATGTAAGATGCGATATTGATATTACATTTACTTATATTGACAATATTTTGATTTTGTTTATTACGCAAAATACCAAAACAACTTTCGCTTTTAGATGCAAATTTTAATGGTTCAGATAATTTGAATGGGTAGTTTCCCAAGTAATTGAAACAAAAATAAAAACTATCAGGTTACGTCACTTATAAGAAAGATGGACATCTTTCGTCATAATTTATTTTTTTTCTTTTTGACAAACATAATAATATAAAACATAAAAATGATATGTCAATTATATAAATCTAACGTTATATCATTTTACAGTCGTGGGTGGCAGCGACACAAGAAACCTTCCTAACGTGGGGTCTGCTCGGCGCGTGTGTGATGCAGTTAACATCCCACAAGAACGTGAAAAGTCGGACGAATTCCATACTAAAGCGTGAAAGCTTGTGTATTGTTTCATTCACGTTCGCCGTTCTACTGCTGGCCGCTTTTCTAGCCAACACGTGCGTGCAAGTTTTGAAGAACAAGGGACTTAACTATGTACCGGGCAGCTTCGGTGAGTTTGATAATTGTCTATGTCTATGTTTTCAAACGTCTTTGCTTCAAACAGCCTCTAAATACTTTTCATTCGTGCTAGTATTGGCTATGTGCGCGATGGTGGCGACGCGTAGGGTTTACAACATTTGCGGAAGCTGACAAATAATAACAATGTAAACATTATTAGTTTTCTTTGCAAATATGAATAAAACCAAATATAAAAATAGCATTGTTGACAATATTTAAGTGAAATTTATTCAATAGTTTATAAAATTAATATAATAATAAAAACCGGGTTTGAAACTATTACACATACTTAATATTAGTTTCCAACCACAAACTGAGATAAAAGGCAATAAATTAGTATTAGCCGAGCATGTAAGGCACGCAACACGATTAAAAGTTAACATCACAACAACAGTCATGGCTCATTTCTTTGCTTTGATTTTGTACTGCAATCAACACTTGAGAGCTGATCATCCGCATTTGTTTCCAATTTATGCCGTGTTGTGCGCTGCGGTCGTTATCTGTCTGCCACTACTCGCTTTGCACATAGCCAATACAACGTAGCTAAACTGTGTTAGTATTAGTACTGTCACACTTGTTTGCCAATGTAATGACAGTTCTTCGCCCGAAAATCTATCAGAAAAACGTCACAGAAAATTCCCCATTGTAGAAACAAAATTTCTATGCCTACAATGATACTTTGTGCATGTGGAGAGAATGGATGGAAGTCGATTGACGAAAGAGATTGATATTGGCGATGTAATGGGCCGGGTGAGTAGAGGTCGCCCCAGAAGGTACTACATCGACCAGATTGGTGATGTCCTGGCGGAAGGTGGCCGTGAAAAGTACTCGAAACCGTATGAAAAAATGTACGAATGTAGATGAAGCTAAAGGAGTATCAGGACCGTGACAAATGGAGATCTGTAGTCTCTGTCTACCCCTCTGGGAGACAGGGACAGGCGCGAAATGTATGTATGTATATACAATGATACTTTACCGCTGTTGTTAAAATGTAATAAAAACAGTTAAATATCGTCATCGTGTAAATTATTCTCTAACTTTATTGCAGCAGAGTACAAAAATTGTGAATGAGAACTAAACATTTTTGCTTGAATAAAAAATTGATTTTAGTACTTCATGCTTACACATAATTGTGTAATTTTTTTTCATTTTCCCGTTTCGCATGATCGCCAGTTTTATTTGTTTAATGTCATTGTAATTTGTCTACAGAAAACGTTAAATCCAGCCAATTCTTATGGCCTACGTCGGAACCCATGCCTCATGGAAGTACGTCATCGTTGTCCATCCGCTACCTGAGCCAATATGCCAGTTTGGTTGGCGTCACTGTTTGGAAGACCGGAACAGCGGCACACTCGCTCAGCGGTTGGCAACCCTTGCAGCTCGCCACGGGGATAGTTCCTGCCACTTTAGCTGTATTACCTGTGAACATGGTATGAAATATGTACCTACAATGCACACTTCCCATCTCAAGGCCATAGTGAACTTTGTATCGCCGATATTGTTAAATTACTGATGTAGGTATCTCCTACATTACACCTACAAAGGCGGACCATGCATCCAGCAATATACAGGGCCACTTTTATTAATTATCATAGGTGGCGCCAGCTGTATTGCATTTTTTTTCATGCACTTAGAGACGTGTGCTAACAAAATTAGTTTAGTCAGTATAGTGGGCCATTATTCGGGTGCACCTATCAGGCAAAATACAAAGCACCTCGTAATGGGATCTCATTCGCATTGTGGATTCAGGCACCTTGGGTTCATGAAATCTAAACCCAAGGTTGAAACTCGATTACCAAATTATCTAATACTAGTCCACCCAGCAAACGTTGTTTTGCCAATGTACATAGCTAATTAGTACTTAATCGAACTATGAGAGGAATACTTGATTATGGGGCTTTCCTTAAGTTTTTAAATGCAAACTAAAACAGCGACATCTACTCGTAGGTAGCTTCTTTTTTATTCAATGTTAAGCAGCGGAAGACGTAACTATCAACACCACTTATAACATTTTTTGATACTGACACTCCCATTTACTTAGAGTATAGCAAATTCGACACATTCAATTCATTAATATATTATTGGGATGGTTCTAATCTTAGTACCTATATTGTTTCAGTTATCACCAGTATGGGCGATATTATTCTACTTTGTGGTGATAGCGTTCGGCATCGCGCAACAGCTGGCACTGTGGCATTGCGTCATCACAGGAATCATGGCGTTCAACATAAAAGCCCTTAAAATATGGGAAACGACCATAACTTTTCTTAGTTGCCTTATCGGAATGCTGTTCGGATTGATTCTATCCACTGATGTAAGTAAAAAAAGTGTTAATAAAGCTTAAGGTATTGACTAAATAACTCCGGTGTGAAGTACTAACTTATATAGTTCTCGCGGTAGACTGCGTGAAATTTAGGTCTGCGGTTTCACTGTTGGTATTCCATGGCCGTAGAGGGCGTTGACTAATCCACTTTTCGTACATGTTCAAACTAAGTTCATGCAAATCAAATGGATATTCTTATTTCAAAATTACTAACTTACAAAATCCTTCCAAATTCAAGGCTGTTTTACGTTTAGATACGGTAGACTGCATCAGTGGGTCTGATTCCACTATCTGATACAGATATCGCTAATATACGGTATTATAATTTTTAGCAGAAAAAAAATCGCTAGGTTGTATCTATATATGTAATGTATTAGACACAGGAGTCATCATCTCTAATGGACAGTTCCAATGCAACATCCAACATTTGTATGGATAGTTACTTCGGCATGTACCAACTAACTTCTTCCGTTTCATCATTGTTACCACTGGTAAATAAAAACTTTCGCTGTGAAAGATACTAATATTGAAGTTACTAAACAAAGTCTTTCCAAATTCCAGGCGGGTATACGTCTAGTGCACGCGATAGACTACGTGACAGTGGGCCTGTGGTTCCACTGCCTGATACAGATCTCGCTGATATGCGGCGTGTTCATAGTCCGCGGGCGGCCCTACTCGGGCGAGGTGGTGGTGGCGGCGCTCTACCGCGGACGATCCAAGACCACGGCCACTTTGGCTGCGTTGCTTAGCTTCACGTGGAATGTTATACTGCCCGTTGTGCTTTGTGTGAGTACTGTTTTTTATTTAATAGCGTTTATTAAACTTGCAATATCTAGGTACTACTACTATATAGATTACTATGTTAGTTTAGGCGGAGTCTTGCAACTTAATTTTGAAACAGATATTAAATTGAAATTGTATATACACGTTCCAATGACATTGAACGTGATGATTTTCTTAATGTAACATGGCAACACTTACAAGATTGAGGACTAGATATTTTTCATGTACCCTTATATAGTTAATAGTCACAAGTACCTGACATATAGGCTACAGATGTTATGCATGAAGCATTATCAATCCATTAACCGCAGAATCGCCAAATTTTCATAACACTTTTAACTGGTATGTATCCGCAACAACATTCAGAACCATGCAATCCAGTTCTGTGGGGGAATTATTGCCAGTGTGGAATTATTTGACAACCATCTGACAGCTTAAAATAGTTTCTTTTGTTATTGTGAGATGTCGCTAATATAGCGCGATGGTTTCACAAGGAATCGCTAGATAAACTTCTGTCTTGTCAATTTTAATTAAAATACGCTACTTAACTAGCTTGTTTTCATATATGTAACAGAGGAAGAACTTTTAAATTTTCTGCTATTGAAAATACTTATAACGGGACGAGCCTTTGGTGACACCGCGGTGCACACCTAGTGTTATTAAAACCCGTAATAATTACTTATTACCTACCTATATTAAACTCCGTTTTACTAATCTTAACAATATTTTTTCGTTGCAGGCGATATGCGTTATAGATTTTCGCGCTGGCCAGCAAAGACTGCTGTACAATTGGAGAAAACCTGCAGGGTGAGTGCTAAAATGTTTACAACAATGAATAATATCACAGATTACCACGGACTAACATCAAAATTGTCCAGTACCAATTTGAAGCGTGCAATGATACCAGATTTTTTTTCCAATACGAGCCTTATATACTATACCTGAGACGCGAAAGGGATTATTGGGGGATGTGCCAGTTTATCAATACTCTTTAAATGTATTTATACAAGGAAAGAAAGGACGTTTACTAAATATAGAAGATACACAATAAACAGGGTGCCTGCCACAGTTAACGGAACCAAGCATTTTTAAACTCCTTTTCGGTCACTACTAGTTTATATGTCTATTGTCAATCCGAATACTGATGAGGAATATGAATGTTGATGTCAATCAGAATATTGATTGAAGTTGTTGGAATAAGTTTTCAGTCAAAAAGGGTTTGATTGATGATCGACATAAAACACCGTAACGTCATCTTTTGAAAGATAGCAAACAAAAATAACTCGTAACGCTTAGTAGGAATTTTATCTCATCAGAATAGAATGCTTAAAGCTAAATCTTCCACAGGTACTGGCCGATATGGTCTCGTCAACTGGCGGTATTATTGCAACAAGGCGCTCTGTTACTGGTCCCCGTCGCTGCATTCGTGCAAACATGGAGATACATGAGCAAAGGACCACCTGATATATTGGATGTGAGTATTTTCAATCCTTTTGCGTTTGAATAATTTTTAATTTGGTTATGTCGTTTTGTTACATTCAAGGACTGACGGAGCAATACACTTAACCTTTTCGCTGACACATCCAGCCTGTCAACGTGATAACAATAAAACTTCTATTGTCATAAGTCAAGTGTCATCGAAAGTATTAAGTTGTTAGAAATTGCTGTGTTGTTTTTCTTTATAGTGTTATAAAAGAAAATTTACCTTCTGACTGTCGTAAGATTAATTTTGTTTTCACGATTTTGAATTCTGCTCTGATAATCATAAACTTCAAAATCACTTGTCGAATGTGTCGGATTTATAGGACATTGGCGGTGAAAAGGTCAAAGAGTTCTAAAATTGGTTCTCGCAGTCAGCACTTGACTGTACACTCCACCATTTGAACATGCAATTCCGTTAGTTTCCTATCCCATTGTTATTATTGTGTGTCAAAGAAAGTAGCTAGTTTAATAATTAAATGTTTAAATTTATTAACGCGGCCAGGACTATGAACCCTCGGAATGTGACGAAGAAGCGGTAAGAATGCATTACCTACATAAATCTATATTAGAGCAGCAAACTAGGTAGAGAGTGTCAAATGACCAAAGGTTGCAGACTCGATGCCAACACATAAAAACATTTCGAACTGTGTATACCAAAAAAATCATCCTACCCTGCCCATTAGGATCAACCATCAATAATTACTCGGAATCTATTACTATTCTAAATCAACGTTTAACACCCTGACAGACTTGACTTGACATGACACATTGACTTGACTCAAGAATAAAGATACATCGTCTCACGATAGCTGCCAAATTGTTATCCACTGAGTATCCAATGCTGATCAGGGGCCAGAGTTTTCTACACTCTGGTTGCATCGCGCTGGCGTCGTAGCGGCAAACGATTTATTTACATCGCTGATTTTGTTACTTTCACATGACTGTCGTGTCGTCCGTAGTAAAACAGCAATGCGCAACCTTTTCCGCTACGATGTCAGAGCGATGAAACTAAAGTAAAAACTGAAGTAAATATAATGTATCAGCCGACTATGGATTGCCATTATTGTGTTATGTGGTGGAGTTCGCAAAGTGATCCGAGTCCAGCAACCCGTACATATCCATGTATTGGCTATGTGCAAAGCGAGTAGTGGCAGACAGATGCGGATGATCAGCTGTCAAGTGTTGATTGCCGTACAAAATCAAAGCAAAGAAATGGGCCATGACTGTTGTTGCGTTGTTATCTTTTTATCGTGTTGCGTTCTTCCATGCTCGGCTAATACTAATTTATTGCCTTTTATCTTAGTTTGTGGTTGGAAACTAATATTAAGTATGTGTAATACATAGTTTCAAACCCGGTTTTTATTATTATATTAATTAATATTAAACTATTGAATAAATTTCACTTAAATATTTTCAACAATACTATTTTAATATTTGGTTTTATTTAAATTTGCAAAGAAAACTAACAATGTTTACATTGTTATTATTTGACAGCTTCCGCAAATGTTGTAAACGCTACGCGTCGCCAACGT
>SJJU01032312.1:0-16679 GCA_012932125.1 Conopomorpha cramerella | reverse complement strand
CAGAAACCTTCTTAAATATATGATTTCTATTGTCCATCTTAGACTTATTTCTTGTTTTCACATCAGAAAAAAAATATAATTCACGTCTTTCTCAAAGCAGGGGTAGGCAGAAGCACTTGCTAATCAATTATGCCCTCAGTTCCCCAACAACAGTACGTTTTGACAAATCTCGTCTAAATGTAATCGGAAGCTTTTATGAAAAATAGAAGTAAGATATTTTAATACGGATTGAATATAAAGATATTTTTATTTTGGTGACAGTTATGCGTTCGGATTTAATATGCATTTAAAAAAAACACTTCTCTGTCAACACAGTAGCGACGTTCAAGAAATAAATAAGGAATTCCATTTTTATTTTAAAAAGTGTTTTACTGTTATCTAAATGTTGGCCGGCGACTATAGATGTTTATTAGGCGAGGGAACATTTGATAATTTACCTATAAAATTTACAACGGGTCACTTACTTGACACTAGCTGTCACTGGTTTTCCTCCTCACTTTTGACGGCCATCGCCCTTTATTATCGTGGGGAAATCTGTTCTGGCTACCCCGGAGCTGGGAGGAGTGGGGACAACGGCGGGATTACTCGCACCAACAAAAACCCCACGAAGACACATTAGGGCCGGGCCCCTGGAACGACCACTACATCACAATGGTGACGGCGTTGAAGGCCATCCTCTTGGTATTGTTCGCTAGAGTAACTAAATGTATGACAATTCATCGCAGTCGACAGCATCTCGTTCTCAGAAAGCTGGATGAAAATATGACGTTCTTGAAAATAAGTCAATATTGTTCACCGGGTATATAAGCGCGATAATGGAATCTGTATTGGAAGACTCGAACTTGCTGAAATGGATTCAGTAGGGTGTGATGTCTTGTCTAATTTTTTCGATAAATTTAATTCGGTGCTAAACAACAGTCAACAGTACAGAATAAGCTGGGCCGTTTTATTGGTGTACCTATGCAATGCCTCTGCCAAATTGATTTATTACTTTGACACTTCCAAATCTATATCTACAGGGTGGCTCATTCAAATCGGTCAGTATGGAAAAGTCTGAAACTATAAGACATACGAAGATTTGCTCTTAGGAACCATGTCACAGATTTTGATGAAAAGAAAAACTGCATTCATACTTTATTTGAAAAAAGAACTGTATTCAGCTCGGGAATCGAACCCGGTTGCTTTGTAAATAAACTTGCACATTTCTTCTATAATAAACTTCCACAGCTTAAGACCTCTTAAGCTGTGTAATTCTTTATGAAACATCATCATTTTCATTTTCCTGCCCTTATCCCACACTAGGTGGGGTCGGCGCAACACGTTTCTTTTCGCCATTCATCTCTATCATTCGTCATCTCTGCAGTTACACCTTTCACGCACATATCATTTTTCACACAGTCCATCCATACCTTCTTTGGTCTCCCTCTTCCCTTGTATCCTTCCACATTCATACTCATCACTTTCCTTGTTACATGGTTTTCATCCCTCCTCATGACGTGTCCATACCATCTTAATCTGTTACTCCTAATCTTTTCTGTCACTGGTGCTACTTTCAGGCTTCCTCTTATGTACTCATTCCTAATCCTATCCATTCGAGTAACTCCACACATCCATCGTAACATTCGCATCTCTGCCACATGTATTCTTCTTTCATCCGTCACCTTTGTTCCCCAACATTCAGATCCATACATTAAGACAGGTCTGATGACAGTTTTATAAATTTTGCCCTTTAAAGTTAGGGGCATTCTCCTATCACATATTATTCCAGAGACCTGTCTCCATTTCATCCATCCTGCATTTATCCGGTTCCGCACGTCACGGTCAATGTCGCCATCGTTTTGGATAAGTGAACCGAGATAACGGAAGTCGGGGCAGACTGGTAATGGCACACCATTAAGGGTGATGTGTGAGAAATTGGAGGTTCCTCCAAAGTCACAAAACAGATGTTCGGTTTTGGTCCTGCTTATTTTTAAACCTACACCCTCCAGTCTGGTGCGCCATTTTTCCAGCCTACCCTGGACCTCGGAAGCACTTTCTCCAACAAGAACAATGTCGTCAGCAAAGAGCATACACCAGGGTGCTTCCTCCTGTATGTCCGATGTCAATGCATCCATTATTAGGAGGAACAGATACGGACTTAGAGCCGATCCCTGATGTAGGCCTACTGATACACTGAACTTATCGGTTACCCCGGCTTCGGACCGGACTTGTGTACAGGCTTGGCTGTACATGGCCCGGATAAGCTGCAGGTATTTCCCAGGCACTCTTTTCTCTTGCAAAGCCCACCACAGAACCTCTCGGGGTACTCGGTCATATGCCTTTTCAAGATCAACGAACACCATGTGCAAGTTTTTATGAGCTCTTTTGTACTTTTCGCACAATTGGCGAAGTGAAAAAATGGCATCCGTTGTACCTTTCCCAGGCATAAACCCGAATTGGTTCTGTGTTATGGTACTCTCATCTCTCATGCGTCTTTCAATCACTTTCTCCCATACTTTCATACTATGAGACATCAGCTTTATTCCTCGGTAGTTGCCGCAGTCCTGTACATCACCCTTGTTTTTGAAGATGGGCACTAGACAACTGTTGCACCATTCCTCGGGAATTACCTCTTCTTGCAGCAACTTATTGAAGAACAGCGTCAGCCACTTCCATCCATCCGCTTTCAAATACTTCCAAACTTCTACAGGTATATCATCTGGTCCGCTCGCCCTTCCATTTTTCATACCTTGCACAGCCTTTCTCACTTCTTCCAAAATCACCTCCTGGACCATTCCGATGTTAGGATGATTTATACCTAACTCTCCGCTCCATTCATTCTCCTCATTCATAAGCCTTTCAAAATAATCCTTCCAGCGAATTTTCACATCCTCATCACTCGTCAAAACCTTTCCTGCATCATCTTTTATACATCGGACACGCATTATGTCTCTTGCATTTTTCTCTCGTTCCTTCGCTATCCGGTACAGATCTTTCTGTCCTTGTGGGCCTTCAAGTGATTTGTACAGTTGATCTTGTACTTGGGCCCTGGCAATAGCAACCGCTTTCTTAGCTTCCCTCTTACATTCATCGTATAGCTTTCTTCTCCTTTCTTTCAACAGCATACACCTGCGTCCACACTCTTCCATTCCTTGAAAGCCTGCTTCTTTTTTCTCAAAATACTCTGCACATTTGAATCCCACCACCAAGTTTCTTTATTAATCTTTCCTTTCCCTTTTGTTTCTCCGAACACTTCCTTCGCTGATGCTCTCATGCACGCTGCCATTTCGCTCCAACATTCATTTACTGACATTCCGATCATATCTTGCATATCTATCATTTTCTCTACAACCTTACATCTGAATTTCCTTGCATACTCTTCTCTACCTAGCAAATACCACTTTATTTTGGGTGGGAGTTTAGGTTTCCATGAGTTATCCTGGACTTTAAATTTTAAATCGGTGACTAAAAGGCAGTGTTGCGATACGACAGCTTCTCCTGGTACGACCTTGCTGTTTTTAACTTCTGACATACTATTTCGTTTTGTGAGAAAATAATCAATTTGTGTTCGATGGTTTCCGCTATTGTATGTGACTAAATGTTGGTCCCTTTTTTTGAAAAATGTATTCACCACTATCAAGTCATAGGCGGTGGCAGCTTGTAACAGGCTTTCTCCTGCTTGGTTGTTTCCATAACCCCACCCTCCATGTGTCCTCTCATACCCTACATTCATTCTTCCAACATGCCCATTGAAGTCACCTCCCACATACACTTCATCGTCTTTTGGAATACTGATCATCACTGTGTCAAAGTCGTCCCAAAATTGTTCCTTCAATACCTCGCTGCTTCCACTCTGCGGTGCATATGCACTTATGATGCATATATTTCTCCCTTTATATAGTAACCTAATGACGATCAGTCTATCATTTATTCTTTTCACATCCGTCACACATTCTTTCATATCATTATCTAATACAATCCCTACACCGTTCTTTTTTCCGTCACTGCCACTGTAGAAAAATTTGTACCCCCCTCCGATTTCTCTCGCTCTCGTTCCTTTCCACTTCGTCTCCTGCAGACATGCAATATTTATTCTTCGCCTTTCAAACACATCTGCTAACTCTCTTGCTCTCCCAGTCATAGTTCCTACATTCCAGCTTGCACACCTCAGTCTTACTTCACGGACTAACTTCTTACGTTGCACCCGCCCTTGGTGCAACAACCCTTGTCCACTTCTCACAACCGCCGGGTGCTGCGTTTGCGCGTCGCCTCGAGGGTACGCCCTAACCATCTCAATATCTCTAACCATTCGTACATCCATGTTGCAGTTAGATTTGGCATTTTTTTTTACGACCGGCCGCCTGCCTGACGTCAACCTTCCTTGGGTATCTTTTATGTTTACTTTCGTAGTTACCTCTACTAGATGGGTTGCGGACCGATGCTAAAGAGGCCCATCTCCCCCATTGTGGTTTTCATTTTGGAGTGTTCCTTCTCCTAGACGGGTTGCAGACCAATGCTAAGGAGGCCCATCTCCCCCATAGGCCCATCTCCCCCACACACATAATTACATATGTAATTCTTTATGAAACATGATGTTGAAAATGAATAAAATGCATTGTTTTGACATACTTTAATTTATCATAGTAGGTGTTCGTTCAATTCGTGTGATTTGGCTAACAATTGGTGGGGTCGTAGCTCAGAACCAGGAGGATACGTTTTTATCCCGTCCCAGTTGGACGCGTTGCTATTTAGAGGATGTTAAAGTTTGTATGAAGATTTAATACTGAAGCCTGATGTTAAGAGTATTTCCGCATCAGCCCTCCCTAAAAGCGTTCCAAGAAAGACATATCAGGCAATCCGATTGGTTGAATCAAGTTAAGTAGCAGGACGTGTGACATAGCAGCCAATCACAGCGCGTATTTGTACTGTGCCGTGTCTTTCTTGACGCG
This sequence comes from Conopomorpha cramerella, assembly GCA_012932125.1. Classification (NCBI taxonomy): domain Eukaryota; kingdom Metazoa; phylum Arthropoda; class Insecta; order Lepidoptera; family Gracillariidae; genus Conopomorpha; species Conopomorpha cramerella. Next base: position 11,751 of record SJJU01032312.1, on the reverse strand, counting down.
CTTGCTTCTTGCCCGCAGGTATAATACATTACTTAAAAAAATATCATTAGTAAACACTTAAGTAGTCAATAACAAAACCGTTTAACCTACCGTAAAATGACAGTAGGTGTTGAATTTACGACATGACTTTATCTCTGTAGTGCATATAAACTGTCGATTATCGGATTTTCTTTCGAATTAATGAAGTTAACTTGTTTATTAAAAACACAAGTAAATATCACGATCAATCTTTGCCGCCTACATTAAAAAAAATAAAGAGATTAACTCGAGTATTCTACGCGGTTTCACTCGGTCCACTAATAAGTTTTATACTTATTTTACTTATTCTAAACTACCTGACCCGGCAAACGTTGATTTGCTAATAAACCTGCATTATTAACAGTGTTTCTCTGCTATTATATGCATGCACTTAATATAAACCTTCCTCAAAAATAACTATATCTACCAAAAAATAAAACGCATCAAAATCCGATGTCTAGTTTTAAAGATCTAAGCATGCATATGGCTATCCACGCTGTCTGTGCAGCGGGATGCAAATACACACATTAAAAGTGTCTAGGGATCAAGAACATTTTTATCTTTAAAAAAATCTAATTAACTTAAATCAAATCTAATCTTCTGGATTGGTCTCCTACCTAAGTCCCCATGCCTGTATCAATGACTTGTCACCACATTTTAAATAAATTATGAATGAATTCATTTTTTGTAAAATATGTTATTGATTGCAATTTTCTAAAATGTACTTGATCCCTAGACACTTTTGATGTGTGTACAATAGAATAGGATGTATGTGTCACCACCCCAGCCTAAGTTTGCGCGTCGTGGGTCTGTATGCGAGGCGACCGAGGAAGCTCTTGAGAGGACGGGCAGCAGCGCTCTCTGTGAATTAAACCACAACACCACTGCGATCACCAACCCGCCTGCCAAGCGTGGCAATTATTGGCATTTCCCCCCAAATTATCAAGAAAATCATTGGGGGAGACCCTCGTCCAGCAGTGGACGTCATGCGGCTGATGATGATGAGAAACTTGTTCTTTTTGAAGTCGGTATTTGGGATCGTCATTTATATACGCGAGCCAAGTCAAGTCAAGAATAACGAAATAAGTCAAGAATAATGCCCTCATATCCCTAGCATTTGTGATGTGTGTGTATGTAAGTATGTGAATGTGTTTGCGTGTGTGTGGGTGTGTGTGTGTGCATACGTAATAAAGATTACAGGTAGCGCGGCACTAAAGAAGAGGTGGTATTCTGTGTCAAACATCAATATTCATAAATATTTTATTTATGTTACCTTTCTGTTTTCATAATGTAGGTTGTATGTTTTTTATAATGTACCTTCTAATGACAAACACCGCTCTCTATTCATCTAGGTAAACTATAAAGTTACTATTTACCGAAACCAGTTAGTATAGAGTTCCTCTATCGCATGATTACCATACGAGAAGATAAGGACTACTCGCCAATTCGTTAGAATCATAAACCTATATTTCCCCACAAAACTGTATGGAGAAATATTTTAATAGTGAATGAAATAACATTTGTTAGGAAATTATCTGTTTAGGAAATTATCTGAATCTAGAAACTTGCATAGAATAACACCGGTTTTGTTTAAATTCTTTACCGACCAATTAATAGAGAGCCATTTAGTCACACGATATAAAAGTTAAAAAATCTATACCTCCTAATTAGTCTATTAGCGCATCTTTTGTCCTTATCTTTTTTTATTGGCTGATAGAGACAGAGCTAATTAAAACTGTTTTAATAAACACGCTATTCCCTTATATTTCACACACTCTAATATATGCTAATTCCGTATTTTTCGGCTCCGCTCTAATAGACCGGTGAGATAAGCTTAGCCCTAGCATGCACGTTAAGATAGGCACGACATAGAAATACGCACGCACTCTGCAAACTAATAGGAGATAATGGGCAAAGAATGGTGATTCTTAAGTGGTCCTGAAGCTCAGTAAGTAATTAAGCAATTGTTCCGGTGAAAATAATACGAGCACTGTAATTGCCTTAGTGTGTCACGCGTTCCTTGTATCGAAAAATCACATTCTGTTATAATATTTATGTCTTGGAGCGCTATGCTAGGGAGGCAGATAGTTAATCTGGTTAGTTTTACAAGTAAAAAATAAGTATTTATTTAATCAGCTTTTCTTGTTTGTTGCAAAAAATAGTTCTATCTGTAGACTACTTAGAAGGGAAGCTGCTAAACTTATCGAACTGACATAATATGTGAGAGCAAACTTAAAATCGGTTATGTTAGCGTTCTTAATATTGCCGTGTTTACACAATTACTTACAGTGTTTTTAATTCGTTACGTAACTTTACAATAATATAATATTAATTTTCTTCATTGAATTCTGGTGTCGAACATACAAGTACATAATACATTGATGTCTCTGATCGGAAAATAAAAAAGGTAAATTACACACATCAAAAATGTCTAAGGATCAAGAACATTTTTAGCTCTAAAAATAACTAATTTCTTTAAAGCAAATCTAATCTTCTGGATTGGTCTCCTACCTATTCCCCATGCCTGTATCAATGACCTATAACCACATTTTGAATGAAATAAATTATGAATGAATTCAGTTTTTGTAAAATATATTCATGATTGCAATCTTCTAAAATGTACTTGATACCTAGACACTTTTGATGTGTGTATTTCATTGTATTGTCTTTATCTGTACAGTTAGTAATATTAGCGTTTTTTTAAATTTATGTATGTTTTCCCGCTTTCTATAACATAAAGAGTTAGACAGAGGTCTATCATAGAGGCAGAGGCTATGTCTCAACATGCGGAACCCCATCGATATACTTACCTGCACACCAAATACCTTTCGGTGTGCAGTTTTCGATTTTTCCCTCACCTTAAAACAGGTATGTAGTATAAGGATACGAAAATCGATTGGCAAAAACCAGGGACCCATTAGTCCCAAGCTAAACACCTTAATACCACATGACGATGCTGTTAGGTATTATGAAAGAATCCTTTATTCCAGGAAATTGTTGGAAAGAATTACGTAAATGAACATTATTATTTAAAAATCGAAGAGTCAATATCCGTTTGAACTGCACAAGAAGATCACTTTTAAATTCACCGTTATATATTTTTATGAGTGTATTTATGGGAACATGAACTGCTTTTATATATTTTTGTTGAATTTTAAGTACATTAACCTACATTTCGAAGTTACCTGAATGGAATTGGCATCTTATTCCGTTCCGGGTTTGTGCAAAAAATTTGATAGCCTACCTAACACATAACCTATTGATCCTTTTTTTGTGTCCCATGCTAATCTATATATATAAAAATGAATTGATGTTCGTTAGTCTCGCTAAAACTCAAGAACCGCTGGACCGATTTGGGTAATTTTGGTCTTGAATTACACGTGGAAGTCCACGGAAGGTTTAAAAGGTGTATTTCTTCCAATACACGGAGTACAAAAGCGACTTCCTATGGCACAACAAATGTTTGCCGGGACAGCTAGTATGGGATATAAATATCATGGATCTAACTAACTAACTGCCATTCTTCATGGCATGTCGTAGGAGCCGACTATGGGAGATGGCAATTTAGTTTCATTCAAGATATGTGCTAGCAACATCATCAGCCCATATTTGTCCACTGCTGGACATAGGCCTCTCCAATTGCACGCCACTTTTTGTACCACGGTTTTGGCTTTTCGCGTCCAGTTTCTGCCAGCCATCTTGCGCATGTCATCAGTCCACCTTGCCTGAGGGCGTCCTGCACCCCGTTTGCCGAGACGCGGTCTCCACTCGAGAAGTCTGATATGTGTGTGTGTCAGTAGCGTGCACACCATATAGGCAAAAATACACTGCCTACCTTAGTATTTTGGTTACCCGACCTAATTTAGTAGTTATTGCCAGATCCTTTTTCGTAGTACTCACGACATAGGCTAACGAAGGTCCAGTGTTTTGTAGGTGAGTAGATATGTAGTTACCTGTGTTTTGTAAATACAAGTTACCTATACATAGGTGTCAATCCTTGGGTTTACTGCCTACCTTGTCGTAAAGGGCAGTGCACGCCACTGGTGTGTGTGTGTGTGTTTGTGTTTTGTTGTTGTTTGTAAATGTTTAATGTACTTAAACCTTTTTATTCAAACATTCATAAAGTAAACATATAATCTCTAAACAATACAAATAGCTGTTGCGGACATAGGGTCCATCCAATGGGATTGGTTGATTCCATCAGCTGGGCCATGAACCTATAGAATACATTTCTTTGGACGGATTTCCACAACGCTTACGCTGAGTAACGCATTGAATCTATCTTATTAGTACACGGATGTATAATCCCAATGTGTACTTCTTTGTATAATGGAGAAATCCATTACGGGGACAAGGGCGAAGTTACGTGGCACTCACTTTACCTCTGACTGACGATATGCAAAAGATGGCTGGAAGAAGCTGGGTGTTGGAAGCTGAAAACAAATCACAGTTGCGTGCAATTGGAGAGGCCTATGTCGAGCAGTGGACGAATATGGGCTGATGATTATGATGATAATTACTTAACCTCACGGTGACCATTCGCAAAATGGAAGCGAATGTCATTGAAACCAAGTAAAACAGTAACATAAGTTATTGTGTGTCTCTAATAGGACAGAAGACGCAAAGCTGAATGTAGATGGCGCTTCTTACGCTTGACTCCTATGCACTAATGAAATTGAGATAATATGTCAAATGCGCTTGTAGTGAATCGATTAAGAAATAGTTTCTCATGCCCCGTCCTGCGTAGCAGGGTAAAGTTGGATCCAAACTGTCATTTTGGTAGTAAAAGTTACATTTTGGATCCAGAAGTTAATTTTCCATACATTTTGGTGATATAAGAAACATACTGAAGGTGCTATGCGGCCTGCAAGTCCAGTTGTATTTGGTCTGAGTGATGACGTATTGATGCGTAGTGTTAGTGGTAAAGAGACAGAGTGAAGGTATTGAATGAATGAATGCGTCTTGCAAGTCTAGTTGTTTTTGATCTGAACCTGAATGGTGCTATTTTGGGCCAAGCGATACTAGTTCTTGAGTATCCTTGTTAAGTCGTTATCGAGTAAGTTTTCAATAAAATTCGTTCGCATTTTACCATTCTTGGTTATTGCCTACCGCGTACCAAAATTAGTCTTGGCCGTCTGTAATACGACTGTTACTATGGTGATTGTCATAGTTCATGTAAACACTGTATGCCTGCACTCGTGGGAACACTAAGCGCACGAAAGAGACAGCAATAGAGTAATCATTTAATTTGCATAGCGTTTACTTTTCTTCCAAGTTTTCTGCGGAACTGTTATTATGATTTTACCTGTGGGAACTCCCCTCGCGGCAAAGTTCGAGTGTTTAATTGTTTTGCATAGGAAAGAATAACTCATTCATATGCATTGCGGGGAAATTATGGTTATTGTGTTGTGTGTAAAGGAAGATGCAGTGACAAAGATTGAAAATGGTATATGAATGAACGAATGGAGTAATTCCTTTGTTGGAACCTGTAGGTGCAGTTGGCCAAGAATCAAGTCTACCACCCTAAGATCGAAGCTGTCATTACACTAAGGTTCATTGCTTATTTGTCACAGTATAACAACTGTACCTAATTGATGTTTCAGTGATACAGCAAGTGTCATCAAAACTGATAGAGCACTTTCTTCGTCGCCTCAGAGTTTGATTTAAAATTGAAACTCATAAATCGAAACCATATAAAGAGTTTGACATTTATATTCGAACCAAACGATTTGCGTCTATTTTTATAGTGCGAACCGCCAGGATGTGGAATGACTTGCCGGAGTCTGTGTTTCCTGCGCAGTACAGTCTGAAGGTCTTCAAGTCACTGGGTTGAATAGGTACCTAATGAACAAGTGTGCTCCGTCGTAGACCACGTCTCTGCATAATATCGGGCAGGATGCTGGTGAAATGCTTGTTCTATGTGTTTAATAAAAAATCTTGCTGTAACATTTTTCAAAACCGCATAATATGATATTTTAGCTAAGAAACCTCGAGTTAACGCAAAATTCATAGACCAACCGACCTAACAGTCGGCTATGAATCTGATTTGAAGTTGAAACTTATATGAATCTCATTAGAAATTAAGGATGATAATTTTAAGTTCTTATATAGAATGGATGAAAGTCGAAAAGATCTATGAATGTAGATGAAGCGAAAAGTCTCTGCCTTCCCCTCTGGGAGACAAGCGTGAAGTATATGTATCTATCTACCTAGTTCTCTTACCTAATTTCGTTAAGGTACAAAAGGAGCGAGTTCTATTTTATGGTACAAATGCATACCGGAATACGCCCACCCATTTTCCCACTGAATACTGAACTTTACTTAAGTAATAATTTACTAAACAAGAATATCATTCACTTTGTTTGTTACTTTGACCGGCAAAATAGATTAGCGTAGCGTAGGAAATTAATTGTACCTATGATTCTCGGTGTACATTACTACCGAAATTAGAAGTAAATATTTTTTTTTTTAGATACATATAAGAATTAGCTGCTGTGATGTTTATTGTGATGGTAATAGTAATAAAATCACACAAACTTATTTAGTTGTTCAAGTAGGTACTACAGTCATTTCTAAATAACGAATCTGTATAACCTTTTCAAGGAAAATCCTTAATATTCCAAACAATAGTATTACAATCATATATTGGATACAATTTCCTTGGTCAAAGAAGTCAATATTCAAATACAAAATTGTGGGAAATGTTGAGTTCTTTGCATGTGTATGCAAAACGACAATAAAACATTAACCCAGTTTGCACAGAAGCATCATGTAAAATGTTACATGAACCGTGTTTACAAAAGCAATGTCATAATATCATTTTTTTGTGAAAATAAAAGTGAAAATTAATGGGGTCGGATGTGAATCTGTATCGTCAAACGATAATATTACATTTAAATACAAACATGGATTATGTAAACAAATGAGAAACCATGTGAACTTTCTAAAGCGTAAATACTTTTTTATTTTGAATACCTAGAAGTTCGATTTCCATGAAAAGATTTCTAAGCACACTGTTACAAAGTTGAATGTCAAAAAATATGGGCTAGTACTCTAATGATTATTTAATCGACTTCTCCTTTTATATTATGTACCTACAATAACATACATATATATATGCATACATACAAACGTAAAACGTAAAACTTAAGCCTTTTGAAAGAACAACCTGAACACTCATCATAGTCCACAAAGATTTGGCATTTTTATGGGATTAAAAATATGGTGAACTTGCCTACCATAGCTCACCTTGATATCCATGCTACTGTTATTTTATTTTACTGTACATTATTCTTATTCGTTCCTGAGCTTTTTAAGCTCTACAGTATTTCCACCGCTATTTTTATTCAAACCATCAATATTCCATTTTTTTTTCGAAAACATGTAATGTGATAAATTAGCCCGAAAAAAAGCTCTAGTTAACGTCGCACTGTACGCCAGTAAGAGTAGCCAATTCAAAAGGAGTTATCAAGTAGGCGTGGTCTAATTAAAATACTTGATGCCGTGTATTGACTGATTGACGCTCACAATGATTGATTTGACAAACGAGCTTTGTGCTTTTCGGAAGTTTCAAAAAGATAGATAAAGGTATTATGTTACCTTAATTGTGAATCGAGTATTGGCTATTGTATTTTATTTGTATAGAATTGTTAGGTTTCAATTCAAGTAGCAACTTCTAATGATATCGATCATTTGACGATGACAGACTGTATTTAGTATTATTTCTGCGGGATGTAAAAAAATGATTTAAAAAAAATATATCCGGTCTTACTCATAACTGTGTTAAAAAAGGTTTTTTTAACTAAACTTTGTATTGATATTTCTAGGTAAGCACTTAGGTTACAAATGTTAAAATTATTATTAGCATAAAAGTAATTTCTAATTTTCAGCGATGAGTTTAAAGTTCGAAGCCGGGTCATAAAAGGTCAATCGGCATGTCTTATGGGTTAGATTTTGAAAAAGTAGCAGTAAAATGTCCGTAACTTAACCAAAAGCCAAAAAGTAGGAAATAATTTACACCTAGGATACCATTTTGTTCCCAATGTTTTCTGGGAGAAGTGTGTCTCTTATAAAGACTGTTTCACAGAATTTACTCTTGATGCCGATGAGAGTATAAAACATACTTTGTTTTAAACCTAGAAATATGATATTTTTCATGCCTTAATTATTTCTTAGGGATACTCAATTTCTTCATCATAAATATCGCCAAAATTTATTCAATGACTTTTTTTCAATGCTGAAAAGAAACAGTCATACAATCAGGCGGACGATGATTTGTCGTTCTCAATACAAAAAAATAAATACGTCCGTGAAAGTTTAAGTCTTCAAAATTACTATTTCATCGGTCACTATCCGATTTGACCTTGTGAATGCATACATATAATAAAAGACTATGAATTTGCTCATTCCTTTGATTAAACACTTATTGAAGATTTACTTCATTTCATTTCTTGCGAAGGTCAGAGTTTATGTCTGCGATATTAGGCTTCAGACAAACAGGTAGAGCTTCTTTGTGTAAATTAAGATTTGAAATAACTGTAGACTGAACTTTAGTTAGCTAAACGCAGCGAAATTCGTAGTGTGCTGCTTTTTGTATACATTGTCTGTGTGGCAGAGACGGGGTTTAATGATTAACAAAAAAAGAAAAAAAATCATAATCTCGATATGAAAAGTGTGACAGGTGGTGAGACTTCATCGTAAATTCTAAATGATTACTAGCCCACTGCATCCCACTGCAGGGCAAAGGCCTCTTCTGCACTTTCTCCACTGTTCGCGATTATGCGCTGATGTCCACCAGTTTTTGTCCTGGCGGACGATCTCGTCGCACCATCCCTTCCTAGGGCGGCCCCTTTGTCTCTTTTCGTTCGTTGGGAGCCAGACCGTCACCTTATTTGTCTAACGATCCGGTGACGAGCAACGTGGCCAGCCCAATCGCATTTAAGCTACGCCGCTTTTTGAGCTACATCAATAATAATATTTTTGTTTTGGCGCGCAGATCTTGTTTCGGATTCGATCCACTAAGATGCTAAAAGCTGTTGTAATTTTGGTATGAAAATTACCAGTGTTGCGTAGCATATATAGGCTTTGAAAATATTCTGAGTGGACATCATCTATACTAATATTATAAAGCTGAAGAGTTTGTTTGTTTGAACGCGCTAATCTCATTAACAGGTTCGAATACAAATTCAAATCGATCATGTATATACACTGGTATTGCTTAGCTTTGCGTAGACAGAGCGTGGCCTGGCGCACTACGTATATAGCAGTGGGTAATTACCTGTTGCATTTTTCCAAAGTTTCACCCGCCATAAGGAAGTCTTATTTTCTCATTGAGCAATTAAACATCTATAAAACTTAATTACATAACATTGTACAGATACGTGGCAGCGTCTAATATTGGCGGTGATCAAAAAAAAAACATCATCGCCATCATTCTGTTAAGTTCATTCAATCTAACCAAGAACAATGGCCAATTCCCCTTTCTCATGAAGAGTGGTTCACCTTTGGAAATGTGATTCACCTGCCCATTCTTTCATAAGAAAAAATGTGAGTTTTTTTTTGTTAATACAGTGTTTTATGCGGCTAAAGGTGTTACACAAACCAGTGTAACCAAAACCTTAGTTAAGAGCAAATTGTAGAGCGAATTATGTTCTCGATAATAGTGTTATGTAGAGATGAAACACGTTTAAGATTTACGTGGAGTTTTCATGTGCAGTAATTACTAACTAGAAGGTATTAAACATTTAAAATGGTTGTTTGAAATTATAGGCTTCTGTACGTTGTGTGTTTTGTATGTTTCTATGATGATACTGGTGACAAAATGTACTAATAACAAGTGGTTATGAAAGTTAAACTTAGTTAAAATACTCAGGTACATACATCAAATGATGTCACGTCTGTAAACGTGAGTGGGGTGGGGATACCTTTAAAGAAATTATAGGTGTAGGTCAAATAGGTACCTAATGAACAAATTTGTTCTATCGTAGACCACATCGCTGCTTAATATCAGGCAGATCGGTATGAATCGGTATCATTGTGTCTAAAAAAAATTGTGTTTTTTTTGGAATCTTATAATTAGGACTTAGATATACAAGGTGACATTATTTATAGAGATGTGTAAAACTGACTAAAAAGGATCTTTGTATATCATAATGATACTTGGCCTTGTTACTTTGGTATACTCGTAGTTTCAAACATATTTTCAATAAAGGCCGTCAAAGGTAATAATCCCTCACTATTCGTGGAAAATTTGACACCACTCATGATTTTTTTAAGGAAAAGCGTGCCTGTTTATTTCAAAATTGGGTTCTAATGATTAGTTTATAAAGATTCGCGTAGACCTGAAAATAAAATTGCATGTAGCAAAACTGTCATGTAGTATAAAGTACCTATTCTTTAAAAAAACAAAAGAGCGAGTCTGTGTTTTCTGTGCAGTACAGTCTGAAGTTCTTAAGTCGCGGGTGAGTAGGTACCTAACGAACAAGTGTGCTCCATCGTAGACATAATACACATCACTGCTTAACATTAGGCAGGATGGTGTCCAAACGCTTGTTAATTTTGTTTAAAAAAAAGAAAATCCTAAGACGGACTTTCATAGAATAATGTAGTTCCATCTCTTTCGTTTTCAACTATCTTTGACAGATTTTTTCGAAAACTATTCTAGTCATCTATATTCTTGTAGATCTACGGTGCCGGTTTTGAAAATTATTATGTAGCAAATCCCATATCGTTGGCTGTGTCCTGAAATGGCCACGAATACAGCACAAAAGAGATAATAGGATATCTATGAGGATACTACGCAGCACCGCTTGTGTATTGACTAAGTAAGGGCCCACTTCCAAATATACCTTGGCTCATATCATACCTCGTAGATTAGCAAAAGCAAATTAATTATACCAAAATATTGGTATAATTAGGTTTAATTCCCCTGTACGGAGCTTTGAAGATATGATGTTGTGAAATAAATAATTTAAAAGCTTAAAAGAAGCTTAGGTACTACGTGCAAACAAATTATGTAAAATAATATAGATATAGTACGCGAGACATATTATTTTGCCTGTTATTAATTTCGAGATAATGTTGAGAAAAGAATTGAAAAGAAAACTTATACCAGAAAAGAAAAGAACTCTTATACCAGAGATACCTACACAATTCTTATGTGAATTATTATGACCTATTTTTTTTTTTAAATGTAACTTATTTTTTTACAGTAAAAAAAATAATAAAAATTATAATAATAACTGTGTTTGTTTTTATTTCATTAGAATATTTTATTTTGTTATATCTATATTTATTTATGTACCTATTTCAAAAGTATTTATTAATAAAGAAAAGTATTTACGAGTATGAATGTTTTAAGACTAACTTAGTTAAAATTAAATATCATCTGCAGCCGATCCTTGTGATCGCTTGATAATTTCGCCAAAACATTATCAAAGTACACCATAATATACTTAATCTTAATAATGAAATAAAAAAAATAAAGCGCATGTTACAAAAAAATCGCTTATTAATAAACATACCAGCACACCAGAGCACAACCACCAAATTCACTTTTCACGAAAATCAGCATCAATCAGTCCATAACGCACACAACACTAGCAACACTTTCCTTTTTAGCCATTAGGTTAAAAGCGCGCGAATGCTGGCGTGCGCGTCTTCAAAAAAAAATACGTACAGTAAAAAAAGTTACGGACTCCCGCGCTTTTCCGTAGTGACGCGTTGACGGCTAGA
>SJJU01032304.1:0-11076 GCA_012932125.1 Conopomorpha cramerella | reverse complement strand
GGTCGCCCCAGAAGGACATATACAGACCAGATTGGTGATGTCCTGGCTGAAGGTGGCGTGAAAAGTACTCGAAACCGGAGGTCATGTATGAAACGATGTATGAATGTAGATGAAGCGAAAGGGGTATGTCAGGATTGTGACAAATGGAGATCTGTAGTCTCTGCCATCTCCTCTGGGAGACAGGCGTGAAGTGTATGTAGTATAGATTATGAATGATTAACTCTCGAAACCAATTAAAATCTACACGTTGGTGTAACAGAACTGTTGTATGAGGCCCAACAAAGGAGCACACGAGCAGTACAAGTGAATGAACAGCCATTTGCTCATCAGCGGAGTTATCGGGTGTGTGCCGCGACATCGGCGGGTCCGCGCTGTGCGGCGCGGCGGCGGCGCTGGGCGGGCGCGCGCTGGCCGCGCTGTGCGGCCGTCTGGCGCGCCGGCCCCGCACCCGCGCCGGCTTCCCCGACCTCACGCTCTACCACGCGCAGCGACAACAAGTACTCTACTACACTATATTCACACAATTACAAATAATGTCTCGGCCGTTACGCTCTTTAACCCTACACTAGACAGAGGGAATATAGATCCCACCTAATTTTGAACCTCAGTCCGTTGGAATACAGTCTAAAATCAATGAACTTCAAGCAAACCTTCTGCCTATTAAAGGGTTAACGCGTAACACGTAGGTTCACGAAGGACTTCGCGTAAGCTCGAGCCTTCGCATTCGTGCTCAAAAACCTATCGTTTTCTAAACACGACGAAATATCATAGATTTACTTACTGTATACAGCATGATATTAAATGTTTAAAACGGGTTTTATAGCGCGAAGATTAACCAAAGATAAGCATTCAGCTTTCCTTCGTTGTTTGCCCGACGTTTCGACACGTACCCGTACCCGTTTTAAACATTTAATATCATGTCAGTGCGCGTTTCCTTAAAAAATGATGTATACAGCATAACTTTAACATTTTCTTATTACGGCGCTACTTATAAACTCTTTTCCGACCAGTGCTTTTGGTAATAATAAAGCTAATAAGATTTTCAAAGCCATTTCCAAATACAATACCCACTCTATAGTCTCGAGGATAATGTATGGAAGAACAATTTAACCTGTACTTAACTTAGAATCTTTCAGAGAAAAAGAAACATTACCTGAATATTTTCCCAAATTTCCGTAGCGCCATCTATCGGACGTCCAGAAACCTCGTTTATTTTTGTTGAAGAAAGTTGAAAATGTTAATGTTATTTCAGATAAAGTTCGTAGAAGTGAAGAGCGACAACGACAAGCCGTCGGTGAAGCAGATACAGTGGTTACAGTTCCTGAGGAGTGTAGGCGTCGACGCGGAGTTCTGCTACGTGGGGGTGCACACAGACAAGCCCAAGTCCAGGCAGAGACTGAACAAAACTCCCACCAAATCACCGAAGAAATCACCAAGGAAGAGACCCTTGTCGACTAAGAAGAATGTCAAGTTAAAGGAAATGGAGATAGAGTAGAGCAGTCCGATAATCGGGGTTCGATGTAAATATTGGTCTTCCTCAGGGTTCAATTCTTGGCTCATTTATTTTTCTAGTCTATATTAACAATTTTTTCTTAAAAAAAGGGGGAAGTACCTTGATGACTTTACAACATAGTGACGTTTCTAAGATATTGTTCGCGATACGAACCTTTGGATTTTCCAAAGTAAATGAAAAAGCCCAATTGTCGCAAATTATTGCAATACTCCGAAAATAGATTAAATTAATCATGTAAAAGCGTGTCTGACAAAGAAGGCTTTTTGACAATACCTACCTAATTTTTAAGGACGCCTGTAGATCTAGACAAATTGCACCACAAAGGCACTTGTACTAAACAAAACGCTCCGTTTTCGATCTTGTCAGTTGATTGTCTCGAACAAAAACTGTACAGGCTATATCTGCTTTATAATTGAACATAGTATTAAGTTTTAAAATGTTATTATATTTTACTTAGAGAGTCTGTGGTCGCGTTAGTCGGATACTTGACTTGCAATCGGGAGGTCGCGGGTTCGAGTCCGGCCACTGGACATGTACCAATGGGACTCTTTTTCAGAGCCTAAGTACACAGCGCAACACTTTTACCGTGAAGGACAACCCGCACACTACAAGGTGTGTGTGAACCATATAACGGCGATGGGCTCACTCCATGTCATGTTGGCTTAAATACGCTTGGTGAACCGTGGGCAATTGTTTTAGCAAGTGCTTCTGCCTACCCCGCTTTGGGATTAAAAGCCATACATATATTTTACTTCGAGATTTTTTTCATAGCCTATTATGGTGTCTGATTGCTGCATACTGCATACAATTATGCTTAAAAAATACGGCAGGATGTTTCTTGTCTGTTGTTCTACCCATGACCAAAGCCCCTTTCCGAAGTGATGTAACTTTTGGCTTTTTCAATGTTTCAAAAATATCTTACGAAATATGGACAGTTTTCAATTTAATTGATTTTATGTTTTTCGCCGACACGTCGGCAAAGGTTCCAGATTACTGAAGTGAATTTATATAAGTATGTTTTAAGTCTTACCATTTAAAGAGAAATTACACGTTGCCATTATGCAGACTGTGATTAGTTTGTAAGTGAAATGATTTTATTAAAAATCAGAAGATTACTAGATACTAGTATTTACTGTCGAAACATTCAGAAGTAAAATTGTTAAGTGATAAGTACATTTTTGGTGCTAATAAGGTATTTTTCCAAGAATAACGTTTTGTGTACAAAATGTTTGTATTACATTATTATGGTGTTGCATGCGAAACATTCCTATACATTAACATAATATGCTAAATAAAATTGTTGTAATTTACTGATCTGTTTTTATTTATACTCGTATAAAAGTATCTAACTAATATTTTTGATAATCAAGTGTATCCCAATAGTTCCAGAAATATTCCTGTTCCTGTATATATTGTGTTAGGGAAGACCCCTTTTTTAACCCTGACGCAATTTGTGACGGCAATAACGTTGAATTTATGGCGTCACATTTGAAGGTTTACAAGAAATCAGTGAAAACTTGGTGTCCCGCCAGCCTGAACTTCAAGCTGGCTGGACACATGTATCTCCGCTACCTGATGGTCTTGGACCTTCGGAATACGTCCCAGTTTTAGTGACGGGGTCGGTAATGATAACCTGAATTTGTGACGGACAAACTTTGAGCAGTTTCGAAGATATTGACAATTAAAATGTTCCCATACAAACATTCACTAATATTGTAAGGTGACCATAATTTTACATGAATAAAAGAATTCAGCAAATTGTCAATTAAGCCTGATTTTTATTTGATTTTAAAATAAAAGGTTTTCCCGCAGTAGTGATGATAACCTTTCATTGTAGTACTTAATGTGTTAACAATTTAAAATAATAACAATTGAATCCCAATACGGCGACTGCCTAAATGAGAAATGAAAAAATTAAACAAGCAAATCAATAACAAAATTATGGAAATAACTCAAAGGAAGAACAAACTAGAAAGATTTGGTATTTAGGTACCTACTTTATGAAGTAATCAGAGTACCTAATAGACGTAGAAGTACCATGTGACACCAGGATCAATGAATTTTCAAAAGGGGGGGAGGGGGGTATTATAGAGAATTTCTCACCACCAGATCGTCTTCTATGGACTGAAACACCAAGACACGGGTCCTTAAAATATACTCGTCCTACATAAAACCTAAATTATTGGTTACCCTACTACATTGTTTGTATGGAGAAATTTAAAAGATCAATATCTGCGAAACCGCTCAAAGTTTCTCCGTCACAAATTCAGGTTATCATTACCGACCCCGTCACTAAAACTGGAACGTATTCCGAAGGTCGAAGACCATCAGGTAGCGGAGATACATGTGTCCAGCCAGCTTGAAGTTCAGGCTGGCTGGACACCAAGTTTTCACTGATTTCCTGTAAACCTTCAAATGTGACGCCATAAATTCAACGTTATTGCCGTCACAAATTGCGTCACTAAAACCTTATAAAGAAACCGTATTCCAAAACTCTCCCATTCATCAGATTCAGAGGTGTCCAGCCAGAATGTTACTACGTAAATTCAAGCTGGCTGGACACAGTTTTTTGCATTTTTCTTATTCTTCAAAACTTTTGGCCCTATGGCTGTCACAAATATTTGTGACGGCCGTTGATATACAAACACTTGTCAAAATCACTTCCATGGCCGAGATTGAGAGACCAGCGAAAACGCGTTTTTCAAGCTGGCTGGACACTTTTTCAATGGATTATCTAAGTCTCTGTAGCGTCACAAATTCTGAAATAAGGATGTTTAGCCGTCAAATTTATTGGCCTATTGACCTGCTTAATTGTGACCCATTTTGAAGATTTGTCCAGCCAGCCTGAGCCACATACATTTTGACCTAATAAAATTAATATCTGAAGCTTACTGAGAATATATTTCCCTTTGTTGTATTAAGGGTTAAATGTAATTACTAGGATTTGAATAATTATTATAACTGAACATGTCTATTCTCAAAGTGTTTGCCATTGTTGCAGACCCCATCCTGAATACAATATTAGACTGATAGTATTGATTTGTCATTAATGTTTAGACAGTTACTCTAAACATCAAAGCCAGACTGTTATTATTCGTAGTAGATAAGCCGTGTGGTGTGGGCGAACTTGGGGTCGTAAGCGGCGACCGAGAGAACTCTCCAGAGGACGGGCAAGCTTATTCCGAATTTCTACCCTAGAAAACCCACCCCAGGATGGATCACTATCTATGGAAAAAAAAAACTATGGAAAACACGAGTTCAGGAGTCCACCTCGTCATTTAAATTAAATTTTAAATTGTATGGTAGATTTTCCAGGGTGAATAATCGGAATAAATCGACGGGCAGCAGCGCTCTCTGCGAGTTAAACCATAAGACCACTGCGCTTGCCAAGCGTAGGTAGCGATTATCAGCATTTCTCCCCAAATGGATTATTGGAAATCATTGGGGGAGGCCCGCTGGGACCTCTCAGTGGGACTGTAAAATGGAAGCATAAGAGAAGTCGCCGTTAAGCTGAGGTACAGTGTCGACAGGTAAACATCAAGACCAGTTAAGAGGCCGCTTAAAACGTCTAACTGAGCTGACCTCTTGCTTCACAACGGCCCTCCATAACGGTTTGGTGAAAATTAGAATAGGTAATCTATTTTCTTTTAGGTAGATGCACCTATATCTAAGAGATAGTATGGTGAAGGGCGAAAAGAAAACACCAATTTAAGCATTTTTACAGATCATACATATTTATTTATCCATTTCATAGTATAGATATCACACTGGCCCGCCCTTATAAAAATAAATGTGTAATACAATAACGACCCAGCTGCGGCAGCGCGCTCGCAGGACACTGCGCGCGCGCCGCCTACCAACATTACTATTGGATTCCATCAATTACTCTTATACAAGAAAATTCAAGGTAATACTAAACCATTACATAGATCGATATACACAAGAGTTAATATTATAAGGTTTACAATTACAAGAAATTCGCACATGTTTGACACTCAAAGCGATAAGAATAACTTCATCGAAATGTTTTCAGCTGTAAAGATTTGGTCCGAGACACTGAAGCGCGATACAAGAAACTAGCACCAAGCCACCGACACGATACTAAACGAAGCCTCAGCGGTATGACACAATTTTTAGGGATACAATTGTTATTTTTTTAATCTTATACAAAAGCTAAGTAACAGTCAGTGACCGGGAGTGGCAGCCACTCGGGGCACTCCGCGCGCTCGCAAAAAGTATACGCGCAAAAAATGCAAATATAAAAGGTCAAAAAGGGTCATCAAAACGTCGTACAAAGTTCATAAATCTACGGAATACTTTTCGTAAGCGCGGTGTATATTGGGTCGAGTAAGTATAAGTATATTGTTGAGCAGTTGTAGGGACCCGGGCGGACGCGGGGCGGCCTCGGGCGCGGGCTCGCGTCCGCTTGATATGTGCCTAACAGATACAACTTCATATGTACCGAATACATTAATGCTAAACCATACTGTACATTATGGCAGGTAAAATACTTACAACCATTTAGGGTAGTTAAATATGTTTATATAAAGAAATGCAGTGACGTTAATATCGTTATCAAAATATTATCCCTAATATACAAAGTGAGAGTGTATGTACGGTTAGATATGTGATATTTGTGTTTAAATATTGTAAAAGCTATATACGAGATCCTTTCAAATCCGTATTATATAAAAAATATGACTTAACTGGTACATGCCACAATACGAAGATTATAATATGGACTTACAAGTAGTGTGAGAAAACACTTGTCAGAAAGAATGCGATAAGCTCATGTTGGTTCCTCGCGGAGCTTCCTCCTACCACGCTATTCAGGTGCATTAAAATAAATTCCGTGAACTCTCCTTAACTACGAAATGATTTATACACTTTTAAGTATAAAAATATAAAATGAGTTAAATGCTTTTCCAAGCTCAAAATAAAGAGGCAGCATAAATACCGCGAAACCCTAGCTTACTACAAAAAATATCACACAAAGACTTCCGTTGGTTGTGGTGTGTAGGAGAGGCGGCGAGCCAGCGGGCGGCCCGCCCTCTTCTGGGCCAATTTCATATAAACATTTACTAATAAAATATTAAAGCTTAACATACATAAAGATTAAGCATTTCTGCACCTTAGATCTTTAATAGCCATCCAAAATAACTGCAGATTAAAATATCTCATCTTAAAAATAAAGTCTTAAACATTAAAACTAAAAAAAATGAAGATTGGAAATAAACCTAGAGTAGGCCAAATTAAATTAATCGGGAATTATATTCATTGAATGATTCGCTGTCAGATCGATTCGATCATAATTTAATTTCTAACAAAATAATAATAATAACTCAATTATATAAATCTAGAAAGAATGTGATGTTTTAAAACTAAAATCTCGAGAGGACATTGTCCGGCGTCGAGCGGCGACTTGCGGCGACGCTCGGCGCGGCCGATGTCGGGTCGGGCGCGACGCGGCGCGACGGACGCAACGCGACGGGGCGACGAGACGCGACGAGCGCGACGCGACACGACGCGACGCGACGCGGGCGGGAGGTACAGAGATGATGGCGGCGCGGCCGGCGGCCGACGCTCCGGCGGTAAAACGAGTAGCGTACAACTCTAAAAATAAACAATTGGCGGTGGTTCGCTTGCTCCAGTCCTCTGATCAATCAATTCAGCTTGACTCCTTCTTCTCCTCCTTCGATTCTGTAACACACAAACAATCTCAAATGAGTACCTACGCCACTTTGCTTCATTCGATATATTATCTCAACTATGAGCTTCATTAAAATTAAAAGAACCAAGCTAAAGCTACTAATGGCGGTTGTCAGTAGACATTTTTTGCAAAGTAAGGCTTTGTTTTGTCTTTATTACGTTGTAGGTAAGTAATTTCAGAAAATAAATGGTGTATTCTTTTTTTTAGCTACCCTACTACTAAGACTTCTAAGAAATGTATAAGTATACGTGCAAATTAATTTATTTTATATATAAGTGGCCGAAGACCTTAATGCATCATTAGTTGAAAGAAACAGTATCCGCTGTCCCGTTTAACACCACGGGCATTTTATCTCCCAACATTCCATCAGATAAGTTCCTTATGCTTAGTGTAGGTATTTGTAGCATGCGTAAATGGGCTGCAAACGCATGCCAATGTTATGCAACGAGCGCTCGTACGATCAAACTAAATGTTATTGATTTCTATTTCCGTTCAAATAGTACCTACTAAAAATAGTGTTATATTGCAAAATAATAGGATCATAACCCGACTTGCCAAGCCGGCGCACGCGCATTGCTCGAAACAGTCTTTAGACTATAGTGATTCATGAAACGATAACGAAATAGTAACAAAGTTGGTTACAATAAAGCAATTCAACTGTTCGCGCTGAAACGTCAGAGGATGATTTTCACAGCTGCACGGAGTTCGCGTCTTTAAGCGCCCTAAAGACGTGCAAGTCAAGGACTGTCAAACGTTAAACACTTCCGGCTTTTTCGAACTGTCAACTGGGTTATCAATATATTCGTAGAGTTTGACAGTTTATGTAGAAGTATGCAGGCAATCCTTAACGGCAAGTGCAGTGCAAAACTATTTGACATGAATTATTAATCGTCTCCCCACACTATGTTAACCTTTTGACCACATGGTAAATAATGTTTTGTGATTTTGAATTCTATACCTAATACTATAGACTTCAAAATCAATATATATCACGATGAGATTGGTGGTTAAAAGGTTAATTACGTATCGTAAGTTTACAATTCCACATGTCAAATGTTTTGAACTATATGACCGGCGTTAGGAGCTGTAATGTAACATTACAAGTGAGCATTTTACATAGATTGAGTAAAGCCATCTCGGCAGCTCCCTCGGTACATCAGGCTCCGTAACACCGCTCAGAAAATATCTACTGAAATTTCAGCACGCAGCAATTAAATGTAACTAAAATATTGTCTATGAGCTTTTAAAATACACTTGACAGCCCATTATTTCGTACTTCTATCCTTCTCTTTTGACATTCTAAATGTACGAGACAGAACTACAACATGACAGACTGTGAAATATATTTTAAAAGCTCGTGATAATATTATGTCTAGAAGCTTGTCTGCGCGTAACCTAAAGCCTGTTTCATATGGCGTGTTGCATCATGCGCGCTGTCTGCCTGCAGTAAGTGGTGCCATGGCGCGATGAAGCGGGTCTAGCGGGCAGCATGCTTGGCTCGTGGGGTACTGACCTTCGTCACTGTTACCATTAGTGAGTGGTTCGTCACCGTTTTTGTCTCCGTTCTCGGTTGGCTTTTTCTCCTCATCCTTGGCCTCCTTGTCCTTCTTGTCCTCGGACGGCTCCTTCGCTGGCTTCTTCTCCTTGGTGGACTTCTTCTCCTTGGCGGGCGTGGCCGGCTTCGGCTTGGGCTCGAGGGCCGGGTCGATCACACACTTGCCCACGTTCTTGCGCTCGTGCAGCTTCTGCATGGCTTCACCAACCTGATATCGACACGAATTTGTATAATTAAACATGTGTAATTGTGTGGATGTTTTATTATTTAAATTATTATTTATTTCCTAATTAATTGCAAAACACAGGTAAGGATGTATAAAAACATAATTCGTAAATTAATTTTACATTACAAAAAGTTTTCTGTTAGGTATGCGTTGTTTAAAATCTTTACGTATAACCAAAATAGTCCATCCCTCTATAGCCTAATCATTTACACCCCTCGACGATCTCTGGGTACCCAGGACTCACAAGTTTAGTCACTAAGATTTTCCTCCACAAATGCTCCAAATAAAGAACATAGCTACGAGTACTTGCAAAATATACTCACATCCTCAAGCGCCCAAGTGGAGTCGACAATCGGCTTGACCTTCCCCTCGGCCCAGAGCCGGAAGACGGCGGAGACAGTCGCGCGCACGCGCTCGGCGCCGCCGTGCTGGTACAGCAGGTGTCGCAGGTTGAAGCCCGAGATGGACTTGTTGTCGAAGAACACCTTCGTCGGCGACACGCGCTCCACCTGCCACCACTGTCGGCAACGAAACGGAAAACACTTTTATTAGTTAAATAACTGGACTGACCGTGTTTTGGGTGCGATGCGACAGCGTATAGCTATAGGCTAGTGATACAGGATTCACTGTCTTAGGTACATTCTGTAAACACGTGGCGTGCCTTTGGGAGGTCTGTTTCTAGCAGTGGACGCCAATGGGCTGACAAAAAAAGTTAACTAAAAATTTAAAGCAATACAGTTTGTATCACTATATTTTCGACTAGACTATACGAAAACGTACAATCGTATACGTAAATAGAGTAATATATATTGTGTACTAATCTACATAATTTGAGGAAATAACACGCACACATAAAAATAACTGAAGCGATTAAAAAAACGTAATCACCCTTTAACAACTTCACTACGATTATTAATGTCTTGTTTTAGAGGACTCACGAAACTATTTACGTCCCAAATAGATTGAATCGATCTCTTTTATTTTTGTGCAGCAATAAAGGGCTGACCTTTACTAATATTATAAATAAACTATTATTCGACGTTAGAAGCATAAGGTAGGATCTTTATTTACTTACTTTGCTTATTTACTACTACTTAATTTACGCCGTTATCACTTTTTCCCAATAAAATATTTAATATGGAACTGTAGCTTGTTAAACTATCTAAGAAATGAAAGTAATAGGTTCACTCTTTTCTTTTTAGTTTACGCCAGTCTTAACGGATTTCTTAACACAATTTTCTTAACGCTCTCCTGTAAAGTAACAAAATGACACATCCGACCGTATGCTTCTGACGTCGAGAATATATAGTAATAGTTTAACAAAATAACAAATACGCGTAATTAATATGACGAACGAAACTCGCACAGAGTTACTCAATACCCAATAATTGATTTCTGTTCCACAATGTGATATACTTAAGCTCTTAGATATAGTTACAACAAGGACAAATAGGAATTGTTGGACAGAAAGCTTGCATTAGATATGCAAATACATATATATGTACACATACGTCACACCAGTTTACTATGTGCAAATAATGTTCTACTCACAATAAACACTCCGTACCCACGTACATTATGTAGGTACTTTAAACAATTATAATTAATTAAAATATGTTTGCTCGCTAACAACTCTCCCAGCAATTAGACAATTAGGTACTTGCAAGCAATGATCTACGCAATAGACTTTAGTCTAGGCGTTTAAATAGCTATTCTTCTGGCGGGGCTAGAGCGTGGCGATGGATGTTTATGACGTTTAATGACGTCCCTATTCCTGTCAATAATGTCACAGTTACTTAAACAGAAATAGGTTAGTTGAGATTTAATGAAACGTCTTAAAAAGGTCACAAAATCGTAACCACCATGCCATGTTGCTTCAGGAATTATACCTACGATCACTTATATTAAAACTGGTGACAGTAATCTAAAATTTTATAATAATGTTAATTTGGTATACCCGGTTGGTTTTTTATATTAGGTATATAGATAATTTTTCTTCGTACTTCTTATCATTCGCATTTAGCGCTCCACTTCTGAATTTGACCCTTTTTTTTTATAAATACACTTCACAC
>SJJU01032302.1:0-10772 GCA_012932125.1 Conopomorpha cramerella | reverse complement strand
TGCGTATTCAGTAGGTCTGAGAATCGGCTACTATCTATTTTCTATGCATCTACCAGTTGTATTTCACCCAATAAACGGGGTACATAGGCAACTTAATATGGCAAAACAAATGTTTGCCGGGACAGCTAGTATACTTATATAAATAAACACCCAGACACATCCAACAAGTACTTAAAATCTCATCACCTAAGCACCTGCCAGCGGTGGGAATCGAACCCACGACCCTACGGAGCAGAGTCAGACATGCTGACCACTACACCAACGGTCCCGTCAAAATGTATAAATGTTTTGCTTAGCGATGTGTGAAGCGTCAGCTTGCATGCATGTCAATGATTGAGGAAGAAACTGGGCATGTCCATGTAGGAACACGAAAATACTCTTTTGATTTTAAAAAAGGTTTTGGTACGCCTAAACGCGACCATGTTTGTCACCCTTAAGTCATGATCATTATTTTTAGTGGTGTTTCATCTTACTAATATTGTAAATGGGAAAGTGAGTTTGTTTGTACCGCTTTCATATCGTAACTACTAAACCGATTGCTTTGACTTCAATTTTGCAGACGTATAGATAGAAGTCCGGTTTAAATAATAGGGTACTTTTTATCCCGGAAATAAATTATATTCCCGAGGGAAAACAAAAATATTCCTTTATACCGCAATATAACCGAAGTCCACGCGGGCGAAGCCGCGGTCGGAAAGCTAGTATCGTATAAAGGAATATATTTTTATTAAACAAATAATAGATTATAAAAAATCCTATTTAAATTGAAAAAAGAACATAAATGATGATTATATTCAGCTGTAACTATTAACGACATTTAAGCAGTTTCTTCCGAACATTTTTTAAATTGTTACTTGAGAGGATAATGTATGACGTCTTTTTTATTTTTATTATCACTATGAACAAGCGTTTGTCGTTTGACCACCTTCCTGCCTGATGTTAAGCAGCGATATGGTCATTTGTTCATTAGATACCTATTTTTGAAATCGTCCTGAAAAGTTATTCCGTTGTTAATAATAATTTGTTTCGTATTCACTATACAAAACCTGGTAACAAAAACTGTTTTATTCGTTTGAAATGCTACCTAAATACCTAGGTATGTCTACATAGTTAAATAAAAAACTAACGGAACTCGAGAAACAACTTAGTCCATGATAACAAAGAACTTTCCCCAAGTAACTCTTTATGTCAAAAACTTGCAAAAATTTTAAATTGCAAATAAAAAAAAACCGATTTTAAATGTTCGGCTCGAACAATTAAAATCGGGTTTTTCAAACAAAAAACCTTATTGTTATAGTTCGATAGTTCTGATGCCACAGACAGACACGTCAAACTTATAACACCCCTCTTTTTGCGTCGGAGGTTAAAAACGAAGTGCCTACCTAGGTGCTATACTCAGTTTTTTTATTCGAAAGGACAAATTCGTCAGTATGTAAATTAAACTGAAATTTGAATACAAACAGTTAAAGACCGTCGTCTCGTTAAATTTACTATAACTTGATTGCAGTAGCGTACAAAAGTACAAAATTGTGCGTATAGGAAGTGTCTAATAGGTATGTCGAATTAAAAAACCGAGTGTAGATATTGGAACTTCCTATGTTTTTCCATGTATTCAAAATACACACGTCAAAAGTGTCTAGGGATCAAGAACATTTTTAAGTCTAAAAAAAAATCGAATTTATTTAAATCAAACCTAATCTTCTGGATTGGTCTCCTATCTAATTCCCCATGCCTGTATCAATGACTTATCACCACATTTTGAATAAATTATGAATGAATTCAGTTTTTGTACAATATATTCTTGATTGCAATCTTCTAAAATTTACTTGATCCCTAGACACTTTTGATGTGTGTATACACGAGCTCTAATGGTACCTAAAAATAATCGTCTATAACAATTATTTTCACAGATATATGCCATCGACTATTGGACATGTGGCGGCGACATGGGAATAACAACTTCAAGGTCTCATTTGCCGGGATCGACTGCGTGTACCTCACACAACCCTGTGATATAGCAGTGAGTACACATATATCTATTTGACAGTGGCGTGCACTGGCTTTTACGACAAGGTATGCAGTAATCCCCAAGGACTGACACCTGTGTATAAGTAACTTGTCTTTACGAAATATAGGTGCCTACCTATCTATTCAGCCACAAAACACAGGGCCTTTGTTAGCCTATGTCGTGAGTACAACAAGAAAGGATCTAGCAATAACTCTATTATTAGGTCGGGTAACCAAAACACTAAGGTACGCAGTGTCTTTTTGCCTATATGGTGTGCACGCCACTGCTATTTGAGTATATCAAATCTTTCGATTCGAGAAATCCGGAAAGATCCCATTTTGATTTTGACTGACAAGTCACAATATCTTGAAGGAACGTCCATTCCAAAATACTTACGTGTCCACTTTTTTGCAACTAATAAGGTTTCAGCGTCTAAAAAATGTTAAGTAAAGCGTAGCCAATGGTTTTTTTTAATCTGAAAAACTCGTGGCCATGATAGGAATACATATCTTTAGAAAAAGAATGAAGTATTTTAATTAGCTCGTTTGCTACTTACTGTCTGACAACAGCAGCCCACAGTATAACATGTCCTTCTAAGCAAGGAAACGTTCTGAAAATGAACACTTGATAACGGTGATCCAACCAATATACCCGGAACCTAGGTTCCTTAACCTCAGTGATCATACAGGATCTTACCTCCACCCTTCTACAATACTTTCAACTAGCTGACCCGCCAAACATTGTTTTACCAATATTACATTGTTAACAGTGTTTCTACGCATGTATGATCAAAACCTTCCTGAAGAATCACTCTATCTACTAAACAAAAACGCATCAAAATCCTTTGCGTAGTTTTAAAGATCTAATCATACATAGGGACAAACAGTGGGAGGTGACTGTTTTATAATGGAAAATAATAAACTGTACATCAAAATTACTAACTTGCACACCTAAAATGCCAAAGTTATCATCAGAATGGCAATTAGAAGGCCAAATCAGTAATTTTGTCGCTAAGTCAGTATTTTAGTTAGGTTAGGTTAGACTTTTTTGATGCACGTTTAAATACTATCCTTTTATAATTATGTATAATATGTTACACAGAATCTACTAAGCCACCAGCGGGAAGTTGAGAAATCGCCCGAACGCAACGCAGCTTTGAAGCCATTCTTCGGCGAATCTATCACAGTATGTCCTAGTAAGTTGTTCCAAAAAATCGGTGCTTAAGTAATTTGATAGTACCACTAGGTATCTAGTTACCTACTCTTAAAATCAATACTCAATACTCAATTCTTTATTGCATTTCACAATGTTAAGGTGGAACATTAGTACAGATTATAGGAGGTACAACATCATGAGCCTTGTGGGGCACAGCAAGTGGTGATACAATCAAATAATTAATGATATAACGGTAAAGTGTTTTTGTTGTAGTACAATTACTAGAAAACATTTTGGTAATATACAATTTTAACAAAGCAAGAATATTCCTATATGGCCAATATGTTGCATAATATCACAGGGTTAGGTAGCCCTTAGGCCCGTATTATAAAACGTGACCCAAGCAGGTATGTTTTACGCTTTGCCTTACTCTAATGGCATGTGTTGAAAACAGACAAGTGCGCATGAAGGATTACACGAGCATTCGTTTTTCTCTTTAATATGGGCTCCCAAATCCTAGGCCACTATTACGTACTCAATTTATCCAAAACTAAATGATTATGAAAGTCCTTCTTGATATCGAAGGAACGTGTTCTGAAACAATGATCATTACTGAAGTACTATGATTATTGTGTCTCTTACAAACAAACCATATTAAAGGGAAATACGTCACTTGGCAGAGATCTACTATGTTTGAAGAGTTTTTTTTAAATACGAGCTTAATTATAAATGGAATGCAATTCCTTGTATAATTTTCTGAGGATTTATTCCGGTTCAATTCTCATCGGCCAGAAACCTAAAAATACTTGCATTTATTAATACTTTATGCATAAAATTAATGTTCTTTCACGAACATTTTTTTCATCTATCGAAGCGAAATATTTTGTTTAATCTTAAAATTTCCATTCACAGCTTTACAGTGGAACTTCATGCGAAAGTTAGTAGAGCCCAGTTTCAACTATAATCTATTGGAGAGCCGACTGGACGCCATAAACTCGTACAGCGAGCGTTTCATTGAAAAGCTAAACATTGGGCGGCAGAGTGGAGCACCCATTGATATGTACCACTTTATGAAACGTTACCTGTATGACGTTTTCTGCTGTAAGTATCTGTATCATTTAATCATATTCGAAACCGGAGGTCATGTATGAAAAGATGTATGAATGTAGATGAAGCGAAAGGGGTATGTCAGGACCGTGAAAAATGGAGATTTGTAGTCTCTGCCTACCCCTCTGGGAGACAGGCGTGAAGTGTATGTATGTATGTTAATCATTATCTTCATGTATCCACTAGCTGTACCCCGATGGTGATACCCGCAGTATATCCCGTTCCCGCGGGAATATGCGGATATATTGTAGCTCATGTGTGATTTGGATGTAAACTACACACATAAAAAGTGTTTAGGGATCAAGAACATTTTTAGCTCTAAAAAAATCTAATTTATTTAAATCAAATCTAATCTCCTGGATTGGTCTCCTACCTAATTCCCCATGCCTGTATCAATGACTTATCACCACATTTTGTATAAATTATGGATGAATTCAGTTTTTGTAAAATATATTCTTGATTGCAATCTTCTAAAATGTACTTGATCCCTAGACACTTTTGATGTGTGTATATTATTCTTGTAAAGTTGCAATAAAACCAGTTTAGAAGTTTACGCTTGAAATAGTAACAAACACCCATCTATACAAACAAACTTACGCGTTTTACTTTTACATACGTAAATGTCCCATTTGTTCTTACATAAAAAAATGTGTTAATTTCTTTTCAGGTACATTGTTGGGAGTTGATACTGATCTAATGGACAATACTAAAAACAGTTACATTGATACAACTAAAGGGTAAGTGATCTTACATATTATAATCTTTATTAAGCGACTTTAAAAGGGGTATTTCTCAATTCGCCCGTACATATGATTTTTATGATTGTTCGCATATAACTTCGTCGTTTATGAACCGATTTTGATGAGTCTTTTTTCGTTGGAACGGTGAAATTTTAAAGGTGGTCGCATGTTAACGCAGTCAGGTTTTGATGTTGGCAGACCAGATAAATAGGTACTACACTCGAAAGCAAAAATTCCGGGTCACACAATCGATGGTCCCAATGAAAAATTTCGGTTGTGCAATTTTATGAATATGTACTTTTCTACAATCTCTCTTAATATCGCCAATCTAACAGAGATTGGCGATATTAAGATCTATAAAGTTATAAATAAAAATATAAAAAAAATAACAAAAAAATTAAGTAATTTTATATACAAAATAAAATATCTCGCAATCCAGGAGAGTTATCCGATATAGTGGATTTATTAAAATCGCTATTGTCATTACCGTCTTTTATTAAATACTGTCAGAGTCTTATTAGTATTTAGTACTAAGATTTCTAAATATTGCTCCCGAATGTAGATGGAAGTAGAATTATAATCAGTAACTATCCCGCGACTTACTAAACAGTTCTCCAATTTATACGCATCGATTAAATATGTACAATATACCTATATTTGTATATATTTTTGGACATTTAAAAAAAATCTGTCCCTTATTCCAGAGAGAGAGAGATATCAGGGCAAATCTGGATCCTAACTGACAAATTGGTAGTAAGAGTCACAGTGTGGATCCAGAAGTACATCATTTTCCATACATCTTGACATTGTAACAAAATGACACATCCGACATTATGCTTCTGACGTCAAGCGTTTTATAATCAGTAATTATCCCGCGACTTACTAAACAGTTGTCCAATTATACGCGTCGATTAAATATGTACAGTAGGTATATATTTGTATACGTTTTTGATATTTATAAAAGGATAGTATTTAAACGTGCATCAAAAAAGTCTAACCTAACCTAACTAAAATACTGACTTAGCCACAAAATTACTGATTTGGTCTTCTAATTGCCTTTAATTCTGATGATAACTTTGGCTTTTTAGGTGTGCAAGTTAGTAATTTTGATGTACAGTTTATTATTTTCCTTTATAAAATAACAATGTGTATATTATGATTTTAGCCTTATCCGGATTTTAACCGAAAACTTTTACTCATATTGGAGACATTTAGACATTCTGTTCCGATACACTCAGGACTACAAAGAAATGCACGACATTATAGAGAGCTTGAATGAAAACAGTTTAACAGTAAGTATTTAGTGGGTAATCCTTTAAATGGGTAATTCCCATTTGTTCTATAGAACAAATTTCTCTCTCCCACTTTTCCTAGAGAAGGAAAAGGACGAACAATCTACTGTTGTTCAATAAAGTCTTGTTCTATAGAACAAATGGGAACTGCCCGTGTAAATGATACATTCGCGAGCAAAATTTTCGGGTCACACATAATTTTGTGTACCTACATCTAAATAATTCGCTCGCTGAGTAAAATAATTTGTTTAAATACAATAAAATATCTAAAAAGAAAGTCATAAAATATTGTTGTCTTGTATACAATAGTACTACTTTCAGAATTACATAATTTAAAAATCAAAATTTTAATTTTCGCAACGCCTTTTAATCTCAAAGTGGGGCAGAGGCACTAGCTAAAGCAAATGCCCACGGTTCACCAAGCGTATATAACCCAACGTGACAGGGGGGGGGGGGGTGAGCCCTTCGCCTTTATAGGGTTTCATCACGATGTTGTCCTTCGAATCCGCGACTTCTCGGTTACAAGTCAATACGACCAACTGGACCACATACGCTCACATAATTTTAAGTTTTATATACGACCCGGAATTTTCGTTCACGAGTGTATTTAGTATTCCTCAGCATATTTTCCGATTTTGATATCTTTTTTTAAATTAAATGTTAATCTTTTTAAAATGGCTTACAGAACATGTGGCGAAAAATACTGAAACACTACCTAGGTCACAATAAAATTAATAAATTAAATAAAATTAAACCATACTACTTTTTTTTTTCAGCTTTTGAACAAAAGAAGGAGCATATTAAAGAAAATGCAAGAGAACACAGAGATGAATAATCCACATCTACAACAGAATCAGATTCGGGATATTATTATGAAGAAAGTGGAACAAAGCGGATACGTACTTGACCGTCTTATATTGGGTAAACTTGCGAACGGGCAACCTCTTGATGATGAAATGATAGTTAAAGAGTTAAACTTTATTTGCTTCACGGTAAGTAAAATTTCATAAAATATGTACCTATAGGTAACAAGTAACAAGTAATAACTTATTAAAGTTAGTACTTATTACATATTAATAAAATTTTAAAATACACTTCACGCCTTTCTATCCCTAGCGGGGTAGGCAGAGGCACTTACTAAGCGAGTGCCCACGGTTCACTAAGCGTTTTTACCATTTATTTATTTACCATATATTAGCATTTAACCCAACGTGACAGGGGGTGAGCCCATCGCCGTTATAGGGTTCACACACCTTGTGGTGTGCGGGTTTCATCACGATGTTGTCCTTCAACGTACGAGCGTTGCGTTGCGTACATAGGCTCTGAAAAAGAGTCACATTGGTACACGTCCAGTAGCTAGACTAGACTCGAACCCGCGACCTCCCGGTTGCAATTCAAGTACCAACTGGACCACAGACCTGAGATCTTAAACCAAGAGTATCCTAATTTTTAAATCACTATGAACAAGCCTTTGATCACCATCCTGCCTGATGTTAAGGAGCGATGTGGTCTACGATGGAGCACACTTGTTCAGGAGGTACCTATTCACCCGTGACTTGAAGACCTTCAGACTGTACTGTGCAGGAAACATTTTTTTTACAGAGTTACCACACCACATCTATGACTGTATGCCACTTAATCTACTTGCTGTACAAACATCCGGAAGTTCAAAGGAAAATATTCGACGAGCAAAGAACAATATTCGGTGAAGATCTTTCCAAGAAGCCCACTCAGAAAGACTTGAGTGAAATGAAATACCTGGATTGCGTTATAAAGGAATCTATAAGGCTTATACCGACGACCACGAACGTGTCCAGGATACTGACTAGAGATCTAGAGTTGAAAGGTAAACTGTACTTATATACTCTACTACCTACCTATTGATTGTCCAATTAGGGTTTTATCAAGAAATGTGATAACTATTCCGAATGTATACACATCAAAAATATCTAGGGATCAAGAACATTTTTAGCTCTAAAACAAATCTAATTTATTTAAATCAAATCTAATCTTCTGGATTGGTCTTCTACCTAATTACCCATGCCTGTATCAATGACTTATCACCACAGTTTTTGTAAAATATATTATTGATTGCAATCTTCTAAAATGTACTTGATCCCTAGACACTTTTGATGTGTATATGTCCTTCTGGGGCGACCTCTACTTACTTTAAGTGTAAATCTCTTTTGTTATGCGACTTGCATCCATTCTGTCCATATGCTCTAATCACCAAAGCGTTCCCTTAGAAATCTTTTTTACTACATCGGTCAGTAGAACGAATACGAACGCACTGGGACATAGACTGCGAGAAAATATATTGCTTTCATTCACCCCAGTTGGGTGGTCATACTAGCCGTACGGCGAATAGAGTACATGTGTCACCCACGCCAGCCCAACATTTCCCGTCGTGGGGGTCGTAAGAGCCGACCGTGGGAACTCTCCAAAGGACGGGCAGCAGCGTTCTCTGTGAGTTGAACTACAACACCCGCCTGCCAAACGGGGCAATTATTGGCATTTCCCCCCAAATGATCATGGAAACCATTGAGGAAGGCCCTTGTCCAGCATTGGAAGTCATTTGGCTGATGACTCAATATTCCATCTTTATTTCAGATGGCCGAGTTATTCCACAGGGCGTGACTGCTGTAGTGTACACTGCGGCTTTGTTCCGACAAGAAAACCTGTTTCCGGATAGTGGGAAGTTCAAACCGGAACGTTTCCTAAACACCACCATACCGACATTCGCTTTCATTCCTTTCAGTGTTGGACCACGAAGCTGTATAGGTAGGTTACCCATCTAACACTTACTATCCTGTACTTGACATACTTCGTGTATTCAAACAAATTAGGGAAGACAATGCGAAGCTCAATGCAGATGGCGCTTCTTACGTTTGACCCTTAACACCTTGGCGGGCAGTAAAATAGACACAATACATTGTTTATTGCTATGATGCCTATATCCGTTCACTGTCCGGGAAAAAGTTAAGAATCGATGAACGTCAGGAAATTTGACAAATGAAGTTGCGACAATTATTTTAATAACCACGTCCAGCGAAACTAGCGCCATTTGTTGAGTGAGTTTTCTTCTCAATAGGCAGAAATTCGGCCAGACAGTTTGTCCTGCGCGGCTTTATCAATATGAAAAAAAAAACAAGCTTGCCAGTCAAGTGGCGATCCGTGCAGATGTACCCTATACTAAATTTGGTCCTTTTCTAAACTTCGATTGTGAACCTAATTAGCAAATATTTCCTTGTTCTCAGCGTTCAAATTTGCTTGGATGACGATAAAAGCGACCCTGTCATCTATGCTACGGAAGTACGAGATCTGTTCACCAGGGTTAGAGTTGGAGCCACAACTGAAGTACCGGTTTCTCACCGAATCTAGTAACGGAGTGCACGTTGTACTCAAAGAAAGACTAATTAGCGAGAGTTCAAATATGTAGGTTAATTCTAATCGACGATGATTGCGTTGATTTTTTGTTAATACTGTCGGACAAGAAAGTGGTCTAATTTTTATGACACTATAAATATACGGTCACCTGACCCCAAACTAGGACACCCTGTACTATGGGTGCCAGAGACTGATACACTTACATAAATACTTTTAAAAGGTACATAGAAAAATAAAACACCCAGACGCACACAACAAATGCCTCTGCTCATCACTAAAGCATTATGTCCGTGGCGGGAATCGAACCCGCGACCGTTGTCCTAGAGGCAGATGTCCTGACCACTAGTCACAATATAACAACTCTACATTAATAAGGTAGAGTTGTTATATTGTGACAAGTAAAACATGAACCTATATGTATAATAGTAATATTCATATGAATTTCTACCTTAGGGTCCAGAGTATTGGTCGATTTTACCTTAATTTTGTTATGACGAAGCCAGAGGCGGACAACAGTTTCTGTTTATTTTCCGACTTCAAAAAAAGAGGAGGTTCTCAATTCGTCTGTATTTATGTTTGTTAGATCAGAACTTTCGCCTGGATGCACCGATTTTTTTTAAAGCTGGTGCTTCCCGTTTGGTCCCATATAAATTTGGTTCAGTTCCGACAATGGCATCCATGACAAAATCACATACATGTAAAATTTTACTGGTTGAACTCGGTCCTTTTTTCTTTAAGTTATTTTAGATAGGTGCTTATATTAAAAAATAAAAATAAACTTTGCAAAGTGTGTTAATGCATGATTATATAATTTTGCAGCAAAATTATTTAATTTTATTTAAATTAATTATTTAATTTAACATAACGAATATCCAGGCCGATTCTTTACATTGATAGTGATGATGAATGTATTTGTTACTAATAAACTCATAAAGTACTGAACGCATTGTGATTTCTTATGTCAATATGGCTTAGGCTGCTAGCTCATTTACTAATTAAAAAAGCTATTATTTAAAAACAAACACGTTTCTTATTATCCAACGAACGGCAAAAGACAACTTTCGTTAGTGATGTTCGTTTATT
>SJJU01032289.1:0-11865 GCA_012932125.1 Conopomorpha cramerella | reverse complement strand
CAACTTCAATGACCAAACTTCAGGGAAATAGTGGTCGTTCTATACTGAGCTACACAGTTCTGTGGTTGTGAGTTTCTTCGTTCGAGATGGGTGTGAGGTCTTCGGCAAACATCGCAATTGCTGAGTCGGGTTCTATAAGAAAACTTTAAGATAAGGTACCCACGTGTTTAAGATAAAAAATATATACACATTACATAGTATAAAACGAAGTCTCTTCCCGCTGTATGTCCCTATGTATGCTTCATATATAAGCGGGAGCGGATTTTATTGCGTTTTCTTTTAATACATAGAGTGATTCCAGAGGAACATTTATGTGTGTATTACACGTATAATATACTACACTTAGTATCAGAATTGCACTCGTGGGAAGCCGGGGCGAGCCGCTAGTAGTGTAATATATAGACAGTTTTCGTTTTGTGTGGCTTTGTTTGTGCAGGGAATTATGTATATTATATAAAACTCAAAGTCCTGACCGATTCATTCATCACTGACTCGTCAACACCCAAACCTCGATCCTAGAAAAATGAAATTTTCTGAGAACCTGTGAGAGTGAGCCCATCGTTGTTGGGTTCTCACACCTTGTGGTGTGCGGGTTTCATTACGATGTTGTCCTTCACCGTACAAACGTTGCGTTACTTATGGCTCTGAAAAAGAGTCCCAATGGTACACGTCCAGTAGCCGGACGCGAACCGAAGATCAGAAGTACTGAAACTGCGCGAATGAAATCGTGGGGCGTCGCCTATTTAAGTATACACAGTGGAAATATTTATTTACAGAAAGTATAAATGTCAAGGTGTCAAAATGGTAAGGGCTACTTTCACTTGTTGAACAAGACAGGGATAAAGTAACTTTTAGCTCTGTATCGTGAACAATAACGGCTTGAGTCCAATTCCATAGTGCGAACCGCCAGGATTTGATATGACTTGCTTTTGATATGAGTCTGTGTTTCCTGCGCAATACAGTCCGAAGGTTTTCAAGTCACGGGTTAATAGGTACCTAATGAACAAATGCTCCATTGTAGACCACGCGTGTTCATAAATGTGTTTAAAAAAGTAGGTCAAAAGCTTGGGTTTCGATGTTACGTATATGTATTAACTATTTATTTTCAGGGATAAGCCCAACTAAGCCCTACTTACTACCTTACGGCTTACGAGCTATTCTCTGGAGACGTGCGCTTTTTGCCTCTTTAAAACGCGCACGTTCACTTGACTCCATACAAATTATTTTTATCTATCTCGGTTTTGTTGCCAACTCTCCCCCTTCTGGGGCACGACAGCCCCATTACGGAGACTTCGCGTCGGGTCCCCGTCTCTAATATGTATTGACTGTATGAATTAACTGTATTATCTTAATTTTGACTTCAAAAATTGCCATTTTTGTCATTTCGTCCGATACATCGATTGCGATGGAAAATGAAGTTGTTTTTGTACTAAAGCTTTAAAAATGTCACCACCTTTACAATATAATACGCTAGGTATCAAAATAAGGATAATACTAACCCATTGGCGGCTAGATAATAATATTTAATCATTTATTTTACGATCGCCATTTTAAAATTCATAATGAAATAGGTAGGTGTCGACCGGCCGGGTTTCATACTGACTCGGAACCAATTTACATGTTAATCTGCCGGAGATCAGTTATCAACGCTGTATAATACACTCGTTTGATGCCAAAATACTAATAATAAATAAAAAAATATATTGTCACTATGACATTGCCGTGAAAAACGGCATTGGCCAGTTGATATTATTTGAATATTGAAATTATTATTCTGTCTCATTAACTTTTTATACAACACTAACAATTCACATTACAACACCAAATCGACGACTCCCCGCGGTTTTTCTCGCGGATTTATCGTTTTTCGTAACATGGGCACTTACGTAAATTTTTAATCTATTTCAATAATTACGCGGACACGACTAAAAGCAGTTATTAAAATAAAACATCTATATTCTCTCATTATACTGTCCTCGATAGTGTTAACTGTGCAGGCGGGATCCGATCACCGGTGCTCAAATACACTTAGATTATGCATTTATTATTGTTGCTAAGTAAAACTTTAGAATGGTTCGGCAGATTTCATTTCAAGGTTCGGGCAAGGTTATTTTATAAAATTGACTTGAAAAATTGATACTCACAAGATAATACTGCGGGAGAGAAGATCTTATTTAGAATCTAATAGTAAGCCCTACGCCCAATACATCCTATCAGGCAAGGTGGAGTGATGAAATGCGCAAGATGGCGAATCTGGATGCGAGAAGCCGAAAACAGCTCACAAATGGCGTGCAATTGGAGAGGCCTGTGACCAACAGTGGACATATTTGTCCTGCTGCTGATGATCCTATCCCTTTAAAGTCGTCAAAAATACCATTGGAACTGCAGTAAATTCTTTGAACCTAAACCATACAAATAACTCTAAACTAGTTATTGTACAACAAGTTAAAATAACTATTCTAAATACAGCTCAAATTACTAATAAAAGTGACGAAAATTTAAGCATTACAGCTTTATGCTGACCTTATGGACCAAAAAAATTGTTACTGTTGCCTAGATCAGTATAAAAAATTGCTAGATTTACACGAATGCCCGGACCTGTGTGGGTGTTGCACAAGTTTTTCTATAACTTACACTCGGTGAACTGGGCAAAAGAGCGGCCCCGCGGAAAATTTCATTTATGTTCTAGACACCCTATGAAATATGGTTCGAAAGTGCACTTTGTAATGTCTTTTGAAAATAAGCATTTTTGAAGCAAAAATATATTATATTTGAGTACTAGTGGAAGCACCGCGATTTCATTCGCGTAGTTTCAGTATTTCATAGAAACTGTAACACGAGCGACGCATCTCACAGAATCGTGATAAAAAGTATCCTATATCCTTCTCCTGGTCTTAAGCTACCTCTCCAATAATTTTTAGCCTAATCGATTCGGCCGTTCTTGATTTATAAAAGGTGTAACAAACATAACTTTCTTTTGTATATTTAGATGTAGAGAGAGTGTCCCATGCTGACCTGGGAGGTTTATATGATTCAGTTACCTATAATCCTGTCGGTGGAGCTGAGTACAGGATCCGGAGAATTAGGTTTTTTCTGGCTGGAGCTGGTAACTTTTTATATTTTCATATGGACTCGGGCTTTGGCCTCTCTGCCATTATTCAAGTATTAACTCTTCGCGTGCAATAATTTTATATAGTTGGTGTAATTGTCACAGTCTATAGATAAAATCGTTAAAGTCGTGTCTCTTTAAAACGTGAGGGTAGCCCATCACATTTCAATGCTGTGTGGGTCATTATATTAGAGCACGGGAATAACAAATTGATCAATTTTTGCAAATTGAGCATTATTTTTCATCACCAGCACTTTATTACACTATTTCCACCAAATTAACACAACAATTGGAGCGAAAATATATTTTGAAAATGAGAAATAAAGAAACCATTTGCATCTTATCGCAACACCCCTCAGCTGGTAATTTATAACTGAAGGCCCATATTTATTTTTGACATTCTTTACAATTTCTTATTATACTAAATGTGGCTGATCTGTCTGTTCCTTAGAAACCCTAAGGATCTGTCTACCCCCTTTTGGGGATTACGGACGTGACTCTATTTAAGTTCTAGTGACATGTTTCTTGAGAAATACAAAGTATGGATTGTATATTTTGTATGGATACGAAAAATATGTCTTTCATTTCCCCGAATTGTCTCCAAAGTCAAAGTTGTTCATATTGACGAGTCCAACAACGTTTCTAAGACCATTGCATATACGTTTATTTTGTTAAATTTTGAATGAAAAACGGTTGAAATCGAGGGTATTATATTACAGTCGGGATAAACGGATATGGAACCCTTCATGGGTTTAAAAACATCCATGTCATTGTTATTGTGAAAGTCTTTCCACGCCTCTCAGGATCCAGGGTAAGAATTCATTGTGTGTCAGTAAAGAAACGTATAAGTAGATACAGATAGTCTCTTTTTGAAGAAATTCTGGTATATTTCGGTATAGAAAGGATAGTTAAGATAAGTGAGAGTAACTATACTTTTATAGGAACAACTAAAATAAGATTAAACGTAAAAAGTAACCCTTTATTAATCACTTTCAGACGTTGCGTTCAGCGAAAGCTGTCAGTTTTCATTATCTTATCCAAGTACACTTGTATCTGGACATCCGATTTTGTTGTAAATATTGTACACAGGAAAACAAGCTCTGTTACCACGTAGTAAGACGTACGTACATTGCGGCTTATAGTAGTCAATTGCTTTTGACTGGGATGTTCACACGAAGGATAACACGTGTTAGCCAGAATAAGCTTCAGAGGTTCACATAGTAAATTGTTTTCTAAGTTTAAGAACATACAGTTGATTTTCCTCTGAAGCCTTCGCCTGTATTGTCCAAGTTTCCCACCGTGTATGAAGTTACTCATATGCGGGCACATTCTCTCATCCTTTACATCCCTCTTGTAATTACATTTTGTTATTTATTTACTAATGGACTTTACTTCCCGCTGATTTGATGTATGAAAATACATAATAGGAAAACGATAAAAATATGTGGGGAACTGTGATAAGTGATATGATAAATATTTTTTCGAAAAAAAAAATCACGCTAAATCTTCAAATTAGAATGAAGGTCCGCAACAAAAACAGAAGGAGGGCAAATAGAATTTCAACCCTAGGTCGTTTTCTTGAACTTTTATGTGAACTATCCAATCCTGACTTCCTTAGTTTTACTTCAGTAAATTGTTGCTGCAAAAATAATATGAGAGACGTGGATAAATTGGAATCCTTACGGTACTGAAGGAATTTGAAAAGTTATGCAATGTATACTCGACTTTATGGTGAATGTGTTACGACTGAAATTTCAGAACACCTTATTTTTCCAAGTCTCAGAAAACCTCATCCTACCTGACACGTTATCCTAGATTGAAAAGGAATAGGAGTCAAAGTACGCTGAATATTTTTGAGTCAATCTATGCAATATGTAACTATGTTACGAAGATAATGTATCTTTGTAACATAGTTCAAATTATTTCAAACAAGCTGCCCCGGCGAACGTTGTTTTGCCAATATACATTATTCAAAGGGTTTCTCTGCTATTATACGTATTATACATAATATAAAAGAAAGTTAACCTTCCTGAAAGTTAACTCTATCTAATAAATAAAAGCGCATCAATATTCGTTCCATAATTTCAAAGATCTAAACATACATAATACAGACAGCGGGAGGCGACTTTGTTTTATACTATGTATTGATTGATAACACTTTTGAAATAATAAAAGTTTAAAACGCGATCTTTTCAAATTTTTGCATAATAAAAATCTGTGCCAAAAGTCTCTGTGGACCCGTCATTATTAAAAAGAAATCTGCGTAGAAACAAAATGTTCCATTTTTTACGGAAACTCTGACATGATATTAAACGTTTAAAACGGGTATTACCTCCATTGTAATTGTGTCTTTGGTTAATTTTCAGTTAATACCCGTTTAAAACTTTTAATAAAATGTTCGAATTGGTTACAGCTAATCCCTAACCTTTCCAATAGTGTGTAGGAGATAGTGTTACATTCTAAATTCAAATTATTTTACACTTTTGAAATTTGGAACGCACTTACTGTGCTGAAAGTCTCTGTGACTAGAACCACAATTATTTCACAGAAATATACGTAAATTATGTTCTAATTTCGAAGTTTTCGAAGATGGTCATAGACAACTTCTTGTAAACGTAGGTAACTGAAATAGGTAATGGTAATTTGCGAATTGATGAGTCACTTGTATTACGTTCTCTTGTACAGTAATAATTGAAATAGTCATACAGTTCTCGTTTCCTCGAATCCAAATTGTTACACACTTTTGAAATTTGGGACGCACTTTCTGTGATAAAAGTTTTAGTGACTATAACCGTAATTATTTCAAAGAAGATAATATTTCAATTTCGAATTTTAGTCATAAACAATTTCTTATAAACGTAATTGAAATAGGTATTGGTAATTTGGGAATTGATGAGTCACTTGTATTGCGTTACCTTGTACAGTAATAATTGAAACTTATCATGGTAGAGAAGTAGTCATACAGTTTTCGTTTCCTCGAAACCATTAAGTTGATTGTCTATTTGTCTATTTTAATCACATTCGCAGAATCTTTTTTCAGACGCTTCTTAGTAAACGTCTAAATACCTATACT
The DNA here is from genome assembly GCA_012932125.1 of Conopomorpha cramerella. Lineage (NCBI taxonomy): Eukaryota > Metazoa > Arthropoda > Insecta > Lepidoptera > Gracillariidae > Conopomorpha > Conopomorpha cramerella. The sequence continues at coordinate 5,683 of SJJU01032289.1, read as the reverse complement.
TAATTACAGGATTCTATGCCAAACGCAGACCAAGCACAGCTTAGACTTGTAGGGAGAGTTGCACATTATTGTACAGCTCCCATCCTTCTAAAGATGACGATTTGAGTTCATCAGTTCATCATCGAGTACTCGATTTATGCGTTTATCGCATTCACTCAAATGTCTCCAACACTCCCAAAAATATTACAATCACTCATGTACTGTTTTTGCCACTTGTCGAAGTGTAGACTCTGTTGAAAGATTAATTTTTAAGCCTCAATTATTTTTTATTATATTATAATTAGTGCGTGTATAGTATCATATTTGTTATTATAGTTATAGATATGTTAAGTGTAATTATATGATTTATGTATAATGTATATTATATTCTTGTATAGGTGTTACCTTTTTTATTGTAAATCTTGTGTTATTTGGTTTTTTGTTTAAGTGACATATGAACCTGGTCCAAATAAGTAATCGAAATTATAAAAAAAAACAATTATTAAACTAATCAAAACAAGTCAAATATACTTTGGATTAAAACAAAAATTAGGAACACAAAACCCTTTTACATAATAATGTCCCCGCCTAGTATACAGGCGACATCACCGGCATTAAAACAATTGCGATCTGTGAAGTGGGGGAAGCGCACCGAGAGACGGTTTATTCTTTGTTTTACTTCTAATGACATAGCGACAGGCTACTAGAAATCACAAATAAATGTAATGGGTAATAATTAAATGTAATAAAAAAAATGTACTTAGCACCGCGCTAAGTACATTTTTTTTCGACTACGCGCGCGCTTGAAGGTCAATAATATAGTCCGTGAGCTTTTCATTGAAAAAATATGCAGTTGTGTTTGGTCTGAACAAGAAACAATTGTCGCTGCACTGAGTTATATCCTGATTTTGCTTTTACTTTCTACTGCTAAAATCTCTTACCGATTACTTTAACCTGGTCTAGTCTGCAGTATCTTGAAAGTGTTCTTTTCTTTTCTTTACTTTCTGAATATATCGTACAAGCGTCTGTATAGCTTACAAATACATTGTAGTAGTTAACCAACATAGTAAACTACGAGTGGAAGAAAATACAAAATATTTTGTTAAATCTGTGTTTGTATAATCTGGACCTAATTAGTAACACAATTCCCTAAGTATTAAAAATCTGAGACTCTTCCAAACAATTTAAATAACAAATTCGTTGAAAATCCTAACTCTATACAGGTTCAGATGGATTTATTGGTCCGTGATTGCTGAATATTAATTATGATTTTCTCTCCACTTCTGTAATTTACGTCTATTTTTTTTTACAAAGAACAGGCAAGCTTTTGACCACCATCCTGCCTGATGTTAAGCAGCGATGTGGTCTACAATGGAGCACACTTGTCTTTGTTAGTTTGTTTAAGGTGCATTGTTTTAGGCTTATATTGTGATAAAATATAAAGCGCTTCCTTTCAAAGCAATATTCGATTGGTATACATTTCGTATGAAACATTTTAACCACACGCTAAAATATTCTTGCAGCAGCGTGGAGTACAGACTCCACGCGGACAAAAGGCTAGTGCCTCTAGTTAATAGTTACAGAACTCAATCTATTCCTCCCCGGCCGAGCCATTTAGTGTCGGGAACATTCTATTTTAGACTGCCTTTGTTGGCCAAAACTGTTTTCGAAGACTCCCTAACACATTTTGTCATTCTTAGTTTGATAGTTGAGCTTATATTGGCGATAGTTGTTATGTTTACTGTGTTGTGTGTTACTAATTTGAACTGCAATTTTATGTAAAAGACTCCTATAGAGAGGCCAGATAGATGTGGTTTTCTGATAGTTTTTAGATTATACGTATGTACGTTTGCCATTGTCTTCCATCCGAGAACCGGACCGGACGAGGTCCGTATTCGACTTAATTGGCAATTTACACTTGCATATCTTTGCGAAGTATCGTGCAGGGACATTATTCTTAATTTTCATACGACTAGTTTAGATGAATGACATCATGATATCATTGGTGTGTTTCGTATAATTAAATTTTAATTCTGTTCTGGAATTGGATGCAAAAACAGCTCTTGGGTGGGGTGAGTTTTTAAGTTTAAGTTGATAGTTTAGTAGATTTCTTTCGGTGATAAATTCACTTTTTTCTGATGAACTGAAATTGATCAGAAATTCGCAGTACAGTCTGAAGGTCTTCAAGTCGCGGGTAAATAGGTACCTAATAAACAAGTCTGCTCCATCGTAGACCGTAGGCTGCTGTTTCTTTAGACATGTCGTCATTAATTTTATCTAGGGCTAAGGAATTGTGCACAACTTTTGACGGTTCGTGTAACTGTGTTTCCAGAAAAAAAAATTTGCTAGAGATATTTCCATTTTCACACACACACACACACACACATTCCAATTAAGTTAAAATTTTTCGAAGTGACAAATTTTAATGTAATGTGAACAGTTTTATAATGTAACATGAATCCATGAACAAAAGCAATATAGTATCTGCATATTTGCTTATCCTGTCCTTAGTGTTATTGTGTCGGTTGCGTAGATGACATCGCTGCTTAACATAAAGCAGGATGGTGGTCAAACGCTTGTTCATAGTGATGGCAAAAAAAGACCTGTGTGCATTTTGCAAAATAAAAATCTTTAGCTTTGGAAAATAAAAAATACGCGTCCTAATTGGCTGTTATATGTCTTGTCATGTCTCCTTTCGGGCGCTGTGCTATGGCAGCAGCATCAGAAACGAAGCGCAGCCTAGCATGATAAATCGGCATTGTACATCCCCATTCATGCTTGACCTTATTAGCCCTTCTGAACCCCGGTAGGCAGGGATGTAATGTGTGGTTGAGCAAGTGTTACAAATAGTTCAACAGAGTGCTGTTCGTGACTGTATTTGTCGGAAACACGACCACAGCCTTGGAACAGTTCGTGGCTTGAAACGATATGACTTAATAGCTCGGTTGCATTGTCCTAGTTGAGTTTAGTAATTTGAAAGGTAGTTTAATATACCTAGGTAATAAGTACGAGCCACCGCCTGTGGTCTGAGGGTAAAGGTGTGTTACTTATGACGAAACGTTCTCGATTCGATTTCTTTCTATGTACGTTTTTTTTTGTGGTGGTAAACCTCATAGGCCTCTCCAATTGCACGCCACTGTGATCTGTTTTCGGCTTCTCGCATCCAGCTTCTGCCAGCCATCTTGCGTAGATCATCAGTCCATCAGTGCAATTGGAGAGGCCTATGTCCAGCGGTGGACAAATATGGGCTGATGATGAAACCTCATAAGCACTAGATGGATCGTTTCCTAGAGGAGTAGGCAGAGATTGCAGACCTCCATTCATCACGATCCTGGCAAATCTCTTTCGTGTATTTCACATCCATAAATCACTACATACTTGCCAGTTTCGGATACTCAGGCGAGTATGTTATGTTCAGTTTACAAGTGGACATTCTATTTACGAATCAAACGGTTTGCGACAATCTTCATAGTGCAAATAGCTGCTTAACATTAAGCAGTATGGTAGCGGTGGTCAAACGCATGTTCATCGTGTTGATATAAAAAAAATACGTCTGGTACACAATAACTGTGTACGAATGTGTTTTTTAATGGGAGGTTTTCTGACAGATGGCTTATTACAGTTCTAAGAAATGTCAATAGATGGCACTACCTAGACAGGGTTGTCATTTCATATTTTTATGTTTGTTGACAATTCTATAATGAGTTTTTCCTTGATATCATGTTTGATTAGCGCCATCTGTGTGATGTTTTCGAACTACTTTTGACATATTTGAACCTATCAGAAAACCTCTCATTATTTAAGAGTCGTAAGTGTTGTGGCCATCCAAACTGTCTTTGTCACCCGGAACAGTACTTATTTCAACTCTCCCGAAAATGTTTCAGTCATACTTTACTGTCATAGTCATTAAATCTATGATCTTATGTATCGAGGCGGGCGACTAGCCAAATATTTAATATGCCAGTAATATTCAAGTGAGATTATTCTACATGTACACGCAAAACTGAACCTTATTTCTTCGATCAAAATTTTCATTTCTTATCTCCGCCTAAATGTTCCAAAGTAACAAAATTCGACACCGCATATTATAGAAAGTAGTTCTAGATTTTACGACACAGAATATAAAGTCGATAATGGTGATTTTGTCACCGGCCGAATATGCTACAGGGTGTGTAATAAATATTTATCAGGTGCCGTAAAACATCAGCCTGTAGCTGGCATTTCGCCATTGAGGTACCGTCACCGTCGACGTACCATACTTTTGCTTTATAAACTGTTTTCTATAAAACTTTGTACTCCGTTCGAAGGATAAGTTAAGCAGATGCAGTTCAGAATATTATCATGGTCGCATGTCGATACTGCAGTATGACAAACAATTTATGTTGAACTCTTATAACATTTCCTACACATAGAGCTTGGTATCAATATTAACTGGTCCGGTGGAATTTGACTAAACCAAGAATTTACTACCTATCTACTTACTGTCGGGACTTACGTTCGCCGGTCATATATCGTGTTATTTACGTGTATAATGTTAAAGCTTTACAACATTCTCAGTATCGTGGTCAATGTATGTGCAAGGTATCATTCATAAATTATTTGCCTGACATACTGAAAGGTACTATCACAGATTCATCTTTCCAGGAAAAATATGAGAAAGTTATTTTGGAGAAATTATACACTAGGTGCCAAAGAAAAATACATCATCATCATCAGCCCATACTTGGCCACTGCTGGGCATGGACCTCTCGAATTGCACGCCACTGTGATCTGTTTTCGGTCTCACGCATCCAGCTTCTGCTAGCGCAGCGGTCTTTCGCATATCATCAGTCCACCTTGCCTGGGGGCGTCCTACACTCCGTTTGCCGAGACGCGGTCTCCGCTCGAAGAAAAATATACTCAATTTCTTTTATAATTCTTAAGCAGGGTAGATATGGGAACTTGATAAGCAATGGAACACGATTCACTAAAAATATACCTTATAATATATAAGTATTGGAAGGAATACACCTTATAACCTTCCCTGGATTTCCACGTGTGATTCAAGACTAAAATTAGCCAAATCGGTCATGTCTTTCTCGAGTTTTAGCGAGACTAACGGACATAAATTCATTTTTATATAATAGATTCAACATAAAAACACACTATACAATGAATACATAAAAGAGAAATTACAAAAAAAAAGATATGAACAATAAACATTGAGCCCTGACACTCCTAGCTAGGTTATGTAAAGACCTGTGTTAAGGAGGTCAGTATACATTCAATACCTATAGATTAAGGGCCTTACTAATAATGACGGAATTGCTATTTCGATGATACCCAAAGCTCAACTTAACTTGTCAGTTGCATGTCAAATACGGAATAACCAGTTCAAGTAGACCTGTAATAACCGTTGTATAAGTGACAACGCGTTTATTGGTAAGGGGGTTAACTTTTAGGTGAGCGCGTGTTTGTGTATGAGTGTGTCTGTAAATGTGTGTGTGTGTGCATTATAAGGTTCATACACATTGTGATAAGCGGCTTTTATCACGATGTCATCCTTCAACGTATGAGCAATACGTAGCATACATAGACTTTGAAAAGGCTTATACGTATCGCGCCCTCAGCTTTTAAACAAAAAAAAAATACACTTCACGTATTAATCCCAAAGAGGGGTAGGCAGAGGCACTTGCTAAAGCAAGTACCCACGGTTCACCAAGCG
>SJJU01032287.1:0-13527 GCA_012932125.1 Conopomorpha cramerella | reverse complement strand
ATAATGTTACAATATTTGTAGAACAGACATGACGCTCTGTTAGGGCATCGCAAACACTTAGGTTAAGTACTTTTAATAGAATTTTTGTAACATATAAAATTACAAGAATAAAAAAACGGGCTTATAACTGAAATTAACTATCTTCTTCAAAAAAATTATACCATGTATTACAATATTGTATACCGACTACCTTTCATGATTGAGATGCACTTCGATGGAACATCTTGTATGAAACGCCGTATCTAGTACGTTAGTACATAATATCTATCAGCACGAGTTCATTGAATAATTCTAGTATCTACTAGCAAAAATTTGTTTCAGGGAATTATTTTATCAGAACGTATCACGTTTCCGTTGCCAATCAACCTTGGACGTAGCTGTTCGTGACGTGTGCTGTCTCCTGGAGACACCGCCCTGGAGCTTGGGCTTGGTGGCTACTGCTAAGGGTTTGATCGCTGGACCCTTGACTATGAGGGCGCGGGACGGCAGTGTGGTGGACTGTAATGGCTCTGGAGGTTAGTGATGTTTAGAGATTGTATAGAGATTCTACAGCTCAGCTATTGGATTCCAGAACACTCTTTATTACAAACACACTCTTAAGGCATACAGTAACTAGCGGTTTATCTCGATTTTTTCAATCTTGTGGGAATTTCGGGATAGTTTATGTATATTATACCAGGTATAACTTATCTTCCCAACAAGATTCATCGTTAAGTGGGATTTATGCGACGTTAAATTTTTTTTATCAAAAAACTCATCGGTATTTTATAATGTTTGTTACCTCAAAATTTTTGACTGGGACCGATTTGTATGATTCTTTTCTTTGTTTGGTTCAAGTCCGACTGTGGCATCCAGGAGAAAACTATAAATCTGGAAAAAAAAATGGTTGAAGTCTTATATATTATGTTATGTATTACCAATTTATTTATAACAATAGGTTTATGGTTTTCTACAGGATAGTGAATAGTAGTGCGTATTTTGATTACCCCAGTAGGTATTATAAAGTTGTATTTTGGTATCATTTATACTAATATGTGTCATAAATCTCAGGTACATTGATACCCCAAGACGTGGTCGGTCTGAGGGACTTCATATCTACGGCCAAGTACATCCTTGTGGTGGAGAAAGACGCCATGTTCCAGAAGTTACTGGATGAGGGCGCTCTGGTCAGACTGGGACCCGTTATCATTATCACGGTAAGAACTTTTTATTTTGTAACATTAACTATCTATGCATTTTTGTACTCACGGGCCGTCCCAGCTTTTTCACCAGCTTTATAAAGGTTACGCTGTTACGCTCCGACAAGCCTTGACTCTATTTCACGCAGTTTCTATTCTAGTTCTGACGCTACCAATTATGCAAAATTTTCCAAAATATTTCCAGCAATACCTGCGAATTTCAGTAAATTATATACCTCACGATGTCTGGTTCCTGCGGGAATTTCGGGATAAAGTATATTTCCATTACCACGGATTTAATAAAAACATCTTATGTCTGTCATATTACCTACTAAGCTACATCTGTCTATCCTAGTAGGCTAATATGACAGTCATAAGAAAATTAGAAGTAAGTACTCAATACCTAAGTTCAGGGTAAAGGTTATCCCGATGTGTGCACTCGTCTCTTATTGGTGCGATTATGTCGGGAGCTGCGCCTGCGCGCGCTGGCGCTGGTGGACGCCGACCCACACGGCATTGAGATCTACCTCACCTACAAGTATGGTTCCCTGGTGAGTAATATGCTTGTCCTGATATTGATGTCGCACAATGTGGTTACGGAGTTACAGAACAACTTAGATTAAGGATATTGAAACAACATTTACAAAAATGTCAAAAGTTACATCAGTTCAGAAAAGTGTTTGGCCTGACAAGAAGATGTGACAAAAATCTTTAAAACGACAACATCTTTTCAATTATAATTCAGAAAAAAAAATATATTGTTACCGTAGTATAGTTTCATTTATGCAAAAAAACATCACCGGAATTAGATTTCGAATAATTCGTGAAGGTTTCTAGGTTCAACCCTAGGTTTCTATCGGCCAAACAATCACACTACAACATGTTTGACGTAGGTATAGGTATCTCACAACTGACCAGATCTCTAGACCTATTCTATTTTTAGGCCCAATCTCATCTGTCACATTCTCTGGCCTGCTCGTCCATTTCGCTTCTCGGAGCTCGCCAGCAAGACATCCACACCTTCGCGCCTAAGGAAGCCCTGTTGAGGCTCACCGATTTGGACAAGAGAAAACTAAATTCTCTCATGAAAAGACCATATTTGGATACTAATAATGGTGAGATGCTGTTGTATGTTACTTTTTTCATGAAAATATCCCGCCGCTACGTGGGCACCAACTCCTAGTTTATTAGGAGTATTATTCGCATCGGGAAGGGGGAATTGGGAAGCATGTCCGAGTGTCTCTGGGACTTCCGATGTTGTGGGACGTGCTGCTAAGGCGCTAGAGATATCCTTTCACAGGAAATGATATTTCTAGCGCCTTAGCTCGCGCACGCTTTGTTAGCTCATGCGAAACACGTGACTGTACGAACATTCCACCGCTATTCGTGACTCTATATGTTCAGGGTCACTATAATTATCATCAGCCACTGCTGGATTGTCTCCGCCAATTATTTCCATGACCGTAAGAAAATAATCGCCACGCCTGGTAGGTGGGTTGGCGATCGCAGTGGTGTTGTGGTTTAATCACATAGAGCGCTTCTGCCCGTCCTTTAGAGAGTTCCGTCCGTCGTCTCTTAAGACCCTCACGACGGGAAAAGTTGGTCTGGGGTGGTGACAATATGTGTTCTAGTGGCCGTCAACACACGGCTGTTCAGGGTGGTAGACCAGATTCTTGGCCATCTGTACATTTCAATGTCGACCATTTGCTATCAGTCCCCGAATACTAGTTAAGTATCTGGTGTGTGAGAATTGTTCTTGATTATAACATGAGAAATAAACTTTCCAGGTCAAGCGATACGCTCTGAACTGCAGAGTATGCTGACAAGTGGTACGAAGGCGGAGCTAGAGGCCCTGGCTCCCAACTCCTCACTCTGCGACGCCTACATACCAGCCAAGATCATCAGTCAAGATTTCTTGGCTTGAAATAAATAAAGTTTTTTTTTGTCTTTCAATATTTTTTTATGAATGCGACAGGGTGGTACAGAAATAGGAAAGTGCAAACAAGAAGGACCTGCTATGCATAAAATTTCCTCTATTATTCTTTTTTCACTAGAAAATTTTATACACTTCACGCCTTTAATCCCAAAGCGAGGTAGGCAGAGGCACTTGTTAAGCAAATGCCCACAGTTCACCAAGCGTATTTAACCTAACGCGACAGGGGGGAGCCCATCGCCGTTATAGGGTTCACACACCTTGTGTACGAGCCCCTACACTGTGCGAGCGTTGTGTTGCGTACAGGCCTTTGAAAAAGAGCCTCATTGGTGCACGTCGAGTAGCTGGACTCGAACCCACGCCCTCCCGATTGTTAGTCAAGTATCCTACCAACTGGACCACAGACGCTCAAATAGAAAATGTCAATTTTATATGACAAAACACGGGAAATAGCATGGACATAGCGTGTGCGAGTGTTTTCTGTTTACTTTGGCCTCTCCTTTAATTTTTATCTGTACAATAGAGCTTCTTATCCTTTTCTTTCATCAGTGCGCAAGATCATACATAAAATGGCAACGATCAAGAATTTATGTTTGTATTTTCCCATTGCCGTATTTTCGATATCGTTCATAATGGTAATTATAATGATATGCAACTTTTACTTTGGAAAGCGTCCTTAGGCGTGCACAATAAAACACGACTAAGACTTTATAAGAAAAATAAAAAATGTAATATGTTTCTAAATATACTTACACATGGTATAAAATTACATTGTAGTGAATGTAACAACTACAGCCATCTACCGGTGTAACATATAAACAAGTTCTGGTACTAGAGGAAAACGACGTGCTCCTTCCCCTCGTTATTTTTTGCGCTTACGGACGCACCCCATTGTCGTTGTATTACGAGCCTTGCACTGTAGAGGGCGCTGTTAGCTTTGTCAAAATGTTCTAAGACATCCAGTTTTATGTTGTCATTATCAGTGGTCATTATTTGTCAATGTTGTAATCAACGCATACTTGTGCAATGTAATTCAACTTCCTAATGAAATTAATGTTAATATAATGACCTAAACATCTTACATTTGCGTGTACACTGCTCTATAAAACATGGAAGGCAGAAATGACGACGAGAGCACTAAAGATAAGAAGTTTGTCGGAAGGGCGAAGTCCTGTGTACAAGGGCCGGTGTCTCGCAACGTCTGCGGTCTTAAGAGGGGGTCGTTCAACAACGAAGCCGTGAGAACTTTAGATCAGGCTTTATGTCGCCTAAAGAAGAGTAAGTTGGTCCACGAAAGAGGGAGTAACTTTAGCCCGCTGCGACGCGGCATGACTACCACGGATATGTTTGTTGATAGCATGTCGAGTAACCAAACAAACAATGCTAATGGTTACGACAATTCCTCTGTTATGTCCGTGAACTTCTCCCAATACGACCTCGCGAGGAATCTGTCTTCCATTGCCTGCGACTCTGAGGACACATTCAGCGATGCCACCGGCAATACCTACAGCATTCCTGGCAGGAGCCTCAAGGACGAACACCTCGAGAGGTACTTCCGCAGCGCCGAGATCTGGCGTCGCCGCTGCAGAGAAGGCTACGCCGGTGGTAGCAGGTTCTATGACATATCAGAAAAGTAATCTCGTATTCAGAATTAAAACACATCCATAATTATTTTTTCGAATTGTATTTATTTCAAAGAAACATTATACTTAACAATAATAACATAATAATTTACAAATTAACTAAATATAGTGCTGTGTACAAACAAGGGTTGTTTTACTATCGAGGCCATTGATATTACTTGTATAACATTGATAAATGTGAATTAATAATGATTGATGCAGCTGATGATAGTTAATGGAGCTAAAGACAGTCACAGCCTTAGAAAAGGTAGTAATTTCCAATGAGTCCCATTTGTTGTATAGAACAAGGCGTTCTTGAACAACATTAGTTTGTTCGTCCTTTTCTTTCGTTAGGAAAATTAAGAGGGAGAAACCTGTTCTATAGAACAAATGGGACCCACCCGACATTTCCACATAGTTCCATACAGGCCCCGAATTCTGTGAGTTATAGCTTGAAAGTAAGAATAAGTACATGGACTTGCAACAATTCGTTGCTTTTAAATTGAATAGAGAAAACATACGAACCGTATTATTAACTTTTGGGATGAATTCGCGAAAAGTCTAAAATCGTTTGCTGTCCGTCGTCTTGTTTGAACTATTGCAGATATGAAAAAAATATAGCAACATATTTAGGAATATCTTGAACGCCACTTATAAAATTCTAGTGTTGTTTGACAATGAAATCGATCATCTAACTACAAACGGTTCAATTCGAATTTCTCTTTTAAGACGAGGTCTCTTTGTCTTTAGAACGCTTTACACTTTATTTTTTTTATTTAGTGATTAAACTTTTCCAAAGTTCAAATGAGTCGAGGGATTCGTAGCCTCACAGTATAAATTGTAAGCTTCTACACCGAGATAACATTCATACACACGATAAAGCAAGTTGAAGAATGAAATGAAACAAATAATTGACATAGTAATCACACGTTTACAAGTAGGTAAATACATATTATGTATAACTTAGTGCGAGCTTGCGTCGAGAATGTTTTAATGAAGCCGTCGTCGCCTCAATGGAAGACTAAACCGTGATATAAGTAATGTATACGCGAAGAATCCTAAGTAAAACGAAATTACAACACAACCTATCGGAGAATTGAATTAATGATTATACTATACAAAATTTCTTTTTTCTAACAACCATACCAACAATATTTTAGTATATTTATCTCAACTTTTTTTCACAACGCTAAGATTTTTTTTTGGTGTTTTATTGCATATCTCTATTCATTCCTATATTAAACAAAACATACACGTAACAATATTACATAGGTACATAGAAGATGTTTAAATTTTTGTTTAATGAACTTCGGCCGGCAAATATATTATTATTTTATTATGAATTACTTCAAAATGTTAGTCTGCGGGGTATCTCTAAAGAAAATTATTTACAACAGCTCTGTAATATTTAAAGCACCCGGTTTCCGACTCTCTCGTATATAATAATAATAATATATTTTTTTAATGTAATATTTTATCCTGAATCGTGTAAGTATGTCAATTACGTAGCCCATAAATTTATATTGTCCACATTTTGTTTATATTTAAAATTTATTAAAAACTTTAACGTTAATCAATATAATATGACAAAATTAATGGAAGAATTTTTGAAATTATACATAATATCGATTTTAAAAGTAATTTACAATTACGTAACCTAATTTTCAGATGAAGACATTTATTTAATCGTTTACGTTTTATATTAACTTTTTAGTATTAATTTATATGCAATAGAAGAATCACAGCATTCTTAAGACCATAATTGCATTTGAAAATTATAATATCGTCGATACATATTAAATTTACGATGATGTAAAATTTAGACCAAATGGCAGTCTTCGCAACATGGAATGTAGGATATGCGTATGCGCCTGTTTAGTTTAACCCGACAACACTAACAAGAACTGTAAACGTTACACTAGGTATACAACAACAATTTGAACTATAAAATACTAGGTGTCACAGCTAGTCATATACGACAATGCTAGCACATATCTTTTGGTGGATTAACTCTACGCTAATTCTCTCAGTCATTCATTTTTATACTGTAACGGTTAATTGAAAAAAAAAATGTTTTTTCTTTTGGTTTTCCACTACGTCAAGTAGAACTATTTTTCAAAATAAACCAGTTTTTTTACTACTAGATATTTTGATCAGCATTTAGATTGTTTGTAGATTCCAATAGATGTCGCACTAATCGACTATTATTGATATACATTAATTTATATTCTATAATTTATACCTTTGCAACGGTATCGATGGACAGCCTCTGTCAGTTTAAAAAAAATATTGAACCGTAAGAGCCATTAATGGACGAGAAAACGAAACATTGTGAAGCCAATGCGAAATTTTCAAGCTCCAATTTCTAATCTAGATGTCACTAGTAGGTACCCAGGGTGACTTCTGTCAGTTATATTTTAGTACGTTATTTATTTCGGTAAGTAATTCAAACTTCGGAAAAGTTTGTAACATGTAAACAAACAATTTTAAAAATTACTGTCAACTTCAATACTTATACTGCTTGACGTCAGTCGCTTCGTTGACATTAATCCCCCTTAATACAGCAAGCGCCATCTTTCGTAATTAAGAGAAACATGGGTCCTGAAAATTCCCTATTACACCGGGTTCCTAAAAACTACCTTACGGGTATCGGGTTGCCACTTGCATACATTTTTGACACAGCGGACGTTACGATCTGTCAAAACTGTATGAAAGCAGGTAACTACATGTTATCCGCAAGGTAAGTTATTCAAACCGAGGATAAGTCGCTGCCAAACTTAGTAAGGTCCCTGTTGACATGTAAGTAAGTAGGTACATCAGTGCAACAACAGTGTTTGACTCCACTGAAAGACTGCTATGTTGTAAAAACATGCCTACTTAAAAAATAATTGGATCCACTAAAGACATGTGTTCGCTCATCAACAACAAACTATTATTTCCAATATATTATTATAAACGTCCTTGCCTACTATTTGGAATAACTACCGAAAGGCGAATTTCTAGCTCAATTTAGTAATATTACTAGGTATTTTGTACAAGCTTAAAACATTGAGTACAAAGAAGTGGTAAAGACTAATTTTATTGACTTCATTTTCTTTCGTTTACAATATTTTAACTAATTACACGTCAATATTACATTGTGCTTCTTGTGTTTGTAGTCCTACCGGAGTTCTTACACCAAGAAGTCTTGTCTCTATTTTTACTAGTTATTTAATAGTAATGCTCTTTGTGTTACTATAGAATCTACAGGCCATTTGCTAACTAGACAAAGTGATAATGCAATATAGAAATCGGAATGATAATATTTTTTTTAGTCAATTCAATTAGAATATTTTTACTTTCATTGTCAATTTATGCAATAACTAACACAAATACGATTAGAATTTAATGAGTTTCCACTGATTGATAGCTGCGAAATGTTAACCTTGCATTCATTCTTTACAAGGGTGAACATAACAGAAAAATCTGTGGCTATAGATACAGTCGGCCAAGATCTACCACCTTAAGGTTGAAAGTCCTATGAATTCCTAACTTGTCACAATATAATATCTACCTTAATGACGTGTTAGAGACGCAGGAATTGCCATGAAAACTGATAGACCACTTTCTTGGCCGACCGTAGGTGCCTTTGATAAATGGGTTACTAAGGTACATTACATACGATCTAAAATCCATTTTCTATCACTGTCATTGTCAAGTGTCAGTCAAACAGTGTCAATGAAGGAGATAACTACTGTAGCGACATCTAGCATAAACAAGAAAGACTATTCTGACATATATTTTCTTTTAAATTAAACTCAACGTTACAAAAATCTAGATCGAGGGGCACATCTAATGTTCTATGTATTTTTTTTTAATTTCTACTGCAATCGGTGTTATTATATTAACTAAGTACGTTGTCCTCACCTGTAAGATTTACCCTAAACTTATTTTCCTACTGAGTTATTTGTTTGGGATACGAACTGAACATTTATAAAGTAGTCTAAATTATGCACCTAGATAGATTTCATGAGACATACCTGAGTGAAGATTTTTTGTAGAATTTCGCCGAAAAGCAAAGCGAATCTTATAATTTCAAGGACACTTTGTATCTAACATAATAGGCATATTGACACAAATTTACTAGAGATACGGTAGGTATGTATACAAAGTAAAAACAAAGTTTTAAAATTCCTATACTTTAAGCTCTTTTGTATATATTTTCGTGAGGTGCATTTTTATTTAAATTCTCGATGCGTTAGGTATTTCTACTTCATATGAACTGAAGTCAAGTAGGTATTACTTAGAAATATTAAGTTCAGGACAAGAATTTGGCGATTAAAGAAAAACGCGCATAGCTCAATACTGTAGAAAAATCTTATAAGATACCTACTTACATTGTGGTAGAAATTCTAGAAAAGCCTAGTGTAGTGAGTGATGAAGCTCGAAGTTAAGAGGGATGGCAATTCACAACTCTATGTGCTTTTCGCTATATTAGAAAAGGCTTTGTTAGTTTCAACTAGTCTTTGAGTGTCAGTACATCGAGAGCTTATGAAGTGATAAGGACCTTAAGGATAAATATCTATGACATTCTGTGAGTTTTTTCTGGGTGCCATGATTTTATTTGGCATTTCCGTCGACCACTAGATGCCACTACAATATAAATGAGTAATATGTTAAGTCAATTTATAGCAGAATTTCAAACCTAAAGTGGTGTCTTTCAATTCCAACAAAATTGACAGTTTTCTATTACAAAGCAGTGACATCTAGTGACGAGAACAAAACTCACTGGGAGATACAAGCAAAGCTGGTCGCCACGAAGAATGCGCCACCTAGTGGGTAAAATTGGCAGTGTACCTCCCATCATCTAACAAATATAACGACATCTATCAACGGATAAGATTATTCATAAGTATTTAATTGTGATTTCTACATCTTTCCTAGTTTAATTCGACTGTACCGACTTCTTCCATATTAATCACTATGATAACATGAATATTTACTAACTAAACGACTGATAAACAAAACAATAGGGAACACATCTCGTTTCAAAGCACTAATTATAACTTTAATACTTACATTATTTACATTCTGTAATTCCACTTACCTATATTATTTTATAACAATGAAAAAAGTTTGAAAAAAGGCAAGGTTTGCTACAATACGAAAAAAAACTTTGGGAAATTATTCACTGTCTAACACGTCTCGTAGGAGTCTGATTCATGATATAATTTCTTTATGTATAATGTTGATACTCCTGAACCTTACATTTTCAGTGAAGTTACAATGGTGCCAACCGAAAGACGAAAATAGTCTCCAGCGAGTCATGGCACAGTAAATAGGCTACAAAATCAAACATTCATAAAAAGATCTGTGTATTTTTTTATTTCGATTGGTACTTTGCTGTGCCACGACTTAGTGTCCAGACTCAACCGTGAACTGCTCTTGAAAACACTATTTATTAAAAAAACACTATTTACAAAGCAAATCCCGTGATGCGTTACATCCTAGTTTATAGTCTCTTTAGAGGAAGATACGCTTATTTTGACAAGTCGTAACTGTGTTAAACAAAAATGTGAAGTAACAATCTGCGCATTGTTAGTTGCAATAATTGAATTTGCAGCAAACCTATACAAGACATACGCACAAAAGCGTGCTTCTATTTATTACTACACCGAGTTGATTAACCAATAATATGGCACTTGGGTCGAGATGTGACGGTAGATAGAGACAGCTGTATGGGACACATGCAACCGTCTTTATCTGTCCGGGGGCGGCATCTTAGTGTCCTCGGGGTCGAGGGAGAGGCATTCTCGCAGGAAGTCCTCCATGGAACGGTACACGTGCTCGATGACGCCCTTCAGGCAGTGGCCCTCGTCCGCGTACGCCTGGAAGTTAGTGCTGTATTAGTATTATAAATATTGTTTATTAGGCGACTGGCTGATATCACTTCTCGCTCATTAGAGATAACCTTTGTTTAAATGGAGCTATATCTTTTTCACAGAAAAAGTAGGAAATAAATCTGTGTTTCCTGCGCAGTACAGTCTGAATGTCGTAAAGTCGCGGGTGAATAGGTACCTATTGAACAAGTGTGTACCTAATGAACTCCATCGTAGACCACATCGCTGCTTAACACCAGGCAGGATGGAGGTCAAACGCTTGTTCATAGTGATAAAAAGAAAAGACAATAGTTTTAATTCCAGATAAGGTCTAATGAGAGTACGGGGAAAAAATACATTTCACGCCTTTTAACCCTAAACCGGGGTGGGCGTGTGCTTACTTGCTATGCACGGTTCACCAAGCGTATTTGTACCAACGTGGGGGTGGACGCGAAACACATATATCCTTACTAATATTATCACATATATATCACGTATATCCTTACTAATATTATCGTTGGTCCAATTTTACCAACTGTAAGTCTCAGAGTTAAGGGTAAACGGATTTGTTTGTATAGTTTTGGTCCAAATCAATGGTTTCCGAAATTCGTCCCTGTTACTGGGGAAGCTCGTTCTTCTTGACGTTTATACGACGCAAGATTTTGTTTCGAAAGTTACTATAATGAATAAATCAATAATGATTGAGCCCTAAAATGCTGATTTCCTCATACAATAACTGTCAAAGACTGTATCTTGAATTATCTTTGCAACTAGCTTCAGACCGTTTAAAGCATCTGCCAGACGGTTTATAACCAGCATTTCCTCCAAGGACTCTTGAAGGACAACTGGTTAAATCTGTCAAAATCTGCCGTCTAGCCGGGCCGCACACCGCTTGACCTTGGGGGAACCTTGGAGGAAGCGCGCGCGCTCTAACCGATGGTTAGAAACACTGGTTTGTAACCATCTAGCCGCTCGTTGCAAACCAACCGAACAAATTGCTCATTCGTGTTGCGGCAGCGCCGAGTGCGGACGTGTTCAAAATGGCGACGGCAAAGCGAGAAAGAGAGTTCTTAGTGGAAATTATAAATCTGTATAGAGACCTCCCATGCTTGTGGGATATAACAAGCGACTCATACAAAGATCTCAGGCAAAAGAAGACGGCGTGGGAGATTTTACTGGAAAAATATAAACAATTCGATGAGAATGCTGCAGAAGCTACTGTTAAAAAGAAAATCGACAGTACCTATGAAAAGTAGCTACCTAAGTCAAATGCCTAATGAAAACTTAAACAAAACGCGGGAACTGAGAAGAACCGAGACGTGTTGTCGCATCAAAAACTCGTGTCCGAATGACGACGAGCGAGGGGGCGTGGTCTGTGGTTTGAAACCGTGTGGCCGCAAAGCACAATTCAGTTACTAACCAGTTGTCCTTCAAGAGTCCTTGGAGGAAATGCTGGTTATAAACCGTCTGGCAGATGTTTTATTGTCTGGATTTAGTTATTTAACCATAATTTCACAAAAAACAACACTGTGGTATGTGTAGTTCTACATGATTAGGTAGGTTACTTATATGCAAACTGACCTTGTAGAGATAATTTATATGGAGTCAAGAAAACGTGTGCGTTGAAATGAGGCAAAAGCGAGTAGACGCACACATCTCCGGATAATGGCCCGTACACCGAGAGGCAGGTAGGGCTTTGGTGATTGGTTTATCTTTGATGAACTGACCTGGTACCGGAACATGACCTTGGCGTCGGTGAGGGCGCGCGCGAGCGCGAGCGCGTGCGGGTAGGGCACGCTGAGGTCGGCCAGCCCGTGCAGCAGGTACAGCGCGTGCGCCGGCACGTGCGCCGCGCGCTGCGTCGCGTCCGCCTCCACGTAGCCCTTGTAGTTCAGCGACGGCAGACCCAGCACGCGCTCCGTGAAAGCCGCGTCTGAGTTTCACGAGTACTTACGGTAAAGCAAGCCAATATAAAAAAATAAATTCACTTCACGCCTTTTAATCCCAAAGCGGGGTAGGCAGGGGCACTTGCTTAATAAGCAAATAAATGGCCACGGTTCACCAAGCGTATTTAACCCAAGCCAATATACATAGTATAAAACATATTTGCTTCCCCCTGTCTGTCTCTATTTTATGCTTAGATCTTTAAAACTACGCAATGGATGCTGATGCGGTTTTCTTTAATAGGCAGAATGATTTTTGAGATGAAGGTTTGTATGTGTAATACATACATAATATTAGCAGGGAAACACTGTTAACAATGTATATTGACAAAACAACGTTTACCAGCCCATGTAGTAGGTACACTATAAAAGCAAGTAGTTTTTAGGTAATTAGCTGTAGAGGGTTAGGTTAAGTTATGGTGAGCTTTTTTCTAAGTGTAGGTAAATATTGACAAATTGAAGAGATTTAAGTGTATACCTACACTTTAATCACACATCACATACATCTGTCTTTCCGAAAGATAGACAATTAAGCGAAGGCGCGAACCTAGCATAATATTCCTTTCGCCTCATCCATATTGATACTTATTTAAATACATGCTCGGCAGATTCAAGTACTTTGCACGCCACCTTTGTGGTTTATACATGCCCATCTGGATCAGCCTCTACTCATGTGGCCACTTACATCACCCATGTAAATCTCTTTTGTTAATCGACTTGCCTCAATCCATATCCATAGATGGTAAACTCACTGTAATAAAGCCAGTCGGTGACCGGCGATACCGCGATGCCGCACTTGAGCGTGGACTGCTGCGCGCCGAGCAGCATGGCCGTGACGTACCCGCCGTAGCCCCAGCCCCACACCGCCACGCGCGTCACGTCCAGGAACTTGAACGTCTCCAGCAAGTACCTGCGCCGGGGACAGACTAATGATTTAAAGTGCCTTAGAGTATGCCGAAGTCAGAAAACGCGGTTCGTCAAGATGACTTCAGA
>SJJU01032280.1:0-10974 GCA_012932125.1 Conopomorpha cramerella | reverse complement strand
TGTAGTGCAATTCTCGTATTTTTGCTCGATCACGATTACGTTTTGGTTTAGCTTCCGCTCGAGTTTAGTCGAGTTCAAAAATTACCAGAATACCGTTTGTTTGTGAAGAGTGATTTTAGTTTGTTTGTTTACGAGAATACGCTTTGACGATTCCGAGCCGTTTGACGTAGGTACTATTGAAATTCGATAGTAACACGAGAACGATAGTAACAAGAGAGTTTGGACTAAGTTGAGACTTTTTTAGTGTCGACGAAAATACGAGAATTGCACCGCTGGTCTTTGTCTCTCTTGAAGCCCATGCTAGGGCTGTTGGTGTGGTTTACTGAGCTCGGAGTAGCGGTGGGGGCTCGACGGCGCTGAGCGCGATGCCGAGCTGGCCCGCGTAGTATGTGGACATCACCAACCACTGGAGAAACAGACGTGTTCAAAGTTATACACACTTCAAATGAACTTAAATAACCGACTTAAGCCAGTAAAATTCGACAAGATGTAATGTATGATGTTGCATTTTACCTCAACTCTACAGTGTGACGCACATAGGTACAAAATGTCTAGTTAGCATTTTGTTATTATATATATAGTAGCGTTACTTAGTAAGCGCGCTCTCATTATACAATAAACAACGTAAACCATCATGTTGTTTGAATCCTGAACCACCTATCGACCTGGGGGGTCTCGGCCTATGTAAGAAAACCTATTTGTTAGCCGTTCATAATACGTGCTGTAGAGCTTATTATATTTACATACATACATACACTTCACGCCTGTCTCCCAGAGGTGTAGGCAGAGACTACGATGAAGCGAAAGGGGTATGTCAGGACCGTGACAAATGGAGATCTCATTTGTCACGGTCCTGACATACCCCTTTCGCTTCATCTACATTCATACATCTTTTCATACATGACCTCCGGTTTCGAGTACTATTCACGCCACCTTCGGCCAGGACATCACCAATCTGGTCTGTATATGTCCTTCTGGGGCGACCTCTACTCACTCGGCCCATTACATCACCCATATAAATGTCTTTCGTCATTTACTTTACATATAACTGCATAATCGAAACGTTGTCACTTCGATTCATAAATAAAAAGAAATCACATCTCTATTAATTGATGACAACGAGCTAAGAAGCAATAGGACGTCCAACGCTGAGATACAAATGTCATCGCCATACATTCGGTTGTCAGTCACAACCATTCTAAAAATTGTTCATGGATTCATCTTACTTAAGTCCTATGGTATCCCAGTGGTACAAAGGGACTTTACAAGATGGCGCCACGCCGTCCTGTCCTCTGCGACTGCTCTGGCATCGGACCAGCATGGATTCATTCATTCATCATTCATCATCAGCCACATAACGTCCACTGCTGGACGAGGGCCTCCCCCAATGAGATCCGTCATTTGGGGGGAAATGCCAGTAAACGGCACGCTTGGCAGGCGGGTTGGCGATCGCAGTGGTGTTGTGGTTTAACTCACAGAGAGCGCCGCTGCCCGTTCTCTGGAGAGTTCCCTCGGTCGTCTCTTACGACCTCCATGACGGGAAAATTTGGGCTGGGGTGGTGACACATATATTCTATTCGCCGTCACCACACGGCTATTGGATTATTATGGATTCATTCAATGTGTCAGAATTTGCTTCTTAGCTGACGCCGACTTCATGTATGGAGGTCATGTATGAAAAGATGTATGAATGTAGATGAAACGAAAGGGGTATGTCAGGACCGTGACAAATGGAGATCTGTAGTCTCTGCCTACGCCTCTGGGAGACAGGCGTTAAGTGTATGTATGTATGTTAACCCATGTATGTTACCGAGTACAGTGGTACTCGGACACTGACAAGTTATTTTAAACTCTATTACTTACCAAGTAAAAGTAAAAATCAATTAAAGAGTAAGAATTCTTCTGAGCGATAATGGGTTAAAGAAAAAGGAACCAACTTAAGCCAGTAAAATTTGACATATATCTATGTGGTTTTCTCGTGGATGCCACTGTCGGAACTGAACCAAATTTATATATGGGACCAAATGGGAAGCACCAGCTTTCAAATAATAAAAAAAACATCGGTTCACCCAGGCGAAAGTTCTGAGAATTTTCAGACTGAGAATTGTCAGAATTTGCTTCTTAGATGACGCCGACCATAAGCAAACGAAGCTCAAACGCACCTGTTTATAGGGCACATGCCCACCGAACATGCTGTAGCCTAGAATGCCGTCGGAGAGCAGGAATAGGGCGGCGCCCGCCCCCGCGCGCCCCGCCCCCGCCCCCGCACCGTTGCCCCGCGCCAATCCGCGCCAAGCGCAAGTACTCACTACAGCTGCGTACAATCTGGAATTTATTTACAAAAAGCCTAAATGACTTTGACTAAAGCCTCTACGCTTAAGAATGTGTAAGTATGGCGGGCTCGTTGGTGTAGTGGTCGGCATGTCTACCTCTATATAAATGAAACATCCAGACACATCCAACAAGTACCTGTCAGCGGGTGGGAATCGAACCCACGGCCCTATGGAGCAGAGGCAGACATGCTGACCACTACACCAACGGGCCCGTTATTAACCCACGACCTTGCGGTATAGAGGCAGACATGCTGACCACTACACCAACGAGCCTCTTCGTTAATATTCTTTCTTCTTCTTCTATTAGTTGTCGTAATTGATGTAAACAAATAATATAAATTACTGAAAATTACAAATATTGTAAAGGGAAGTATTTTTCCCTGTGGTCCATAACTAAAAAAAAATTGTAGTGTTCTACATAGTATTTTAGCATATTTTATTTTCTGATTAACAATCTGTTGATTTTAGTCAGATTTCAGTATAATTTAATATTTTATTCCAGCGTGACAACGTCAAACATTGCAGTAGTAGTAGTACACTCGCTTGCAGAACGGGACAATGAAGTAATCTTTTTCGTGTATGCAGCCCATATTATCGAATAATTAAACATTGTCACGTCAAAAGTGATCCACTTCCTAATATCCTAAAAACTATAAAAATCTGTTGATTATGGCTCAGGATATGGATAATGGAGCCAGTGTAGTTATAACAGAAGAACCATATCAGACCAGTCTCAAGACCAGCCCCAAGATGAGTTACCTTCCAGGATTAAAAGGCGTGAAGTGTATTTATTATTTATTTTTCTTCTTCTATTCGCCATCAAGTCTCTACTACATCTACTCACCGAACAGGTATCCTCAAACCCTCGGGCGGGTTGAGTGTAGCCGTGACGGTAGCCGTCAGCGCGTACACGAGCATGGCGCAGAGCGGCGCCAGCGGCCGCAAACCGAAGGCCGCCACGTACGCCGCGTGCGCGAGAGCGAACCAGCACATGCCGCCCAGCAAGAGCTGAGGCCACACCAGACACGCGTCGCCGAGTGCCGACAGCAACAGACCCAGGGATATCAGGCGAGCGTATCTGGTGTGAGGTGGTGTGTGTGTGTGTTGAGATAATAGTTTGAAGCGTAAAAGTGCTACAGCTTTAATACTCGGAAGGCGACTGCAATGAGAGGTTTTCTGACAGGTGGCTTATTACAGTTCTAAGAAATGTCACTAGATGGCACTACCTAGATAGGGTTGTCATTTCATATTTTTATTTTTTGTTGACAATTCTAAAATGAGTTTCTCCTTGAGATCATGTCTGATTAGCGCCATCTGTGAGATGTTTTGGAAATACTTTTGACATATTTGAAGCTATCAGAAAACCTCTCATTGCTCGGTCAGCACTATTATAAGCTAGCTTTCGCTAGTCGCTAGCTGTCGGTTATATTGCGGTATAAAGGAATATTTTTGTTTTACTGGCTACCATACTGAAAGTATGGAAACGAGAGGACTTCTTTTGTGAAACGGAGTCTATGCAAAATTTCAAAGCAATCGGTTCATTAGTTACGGCGTGAAAGCGGAACAAACTCACTTTCCCATTTATAATATTACTAGCTTTCCGCGCCCGCGGCTTCGCCCGCGTGGACTTCAGTTATATTGCGGTATAATGGAATATTTTTGTTTTCCCTCGGGAATATCATTTTTCCCCGGGATAAAAATTTAAGTACCCTATTTATTTAATTCGGACTTCTAACTTTACGTATGCAAAATTTCAAAGCAATCGGTTCAGTAGTTACGGCGTGAAAGCGGAACAAACAAACTAACAAAATCACTTTCCCATTTATAATATTAAGTAAGGATTATCAAAATACATATCGATGGTTTCCAGCCAAAAAGGCCTAAGCGACATTTTTGTCCAAAATGAGTTGAGTATGCAGTTTGGATCGCCATTTTGTTCTGCGTTCTGCGTCGATTTGTCTAGGGTTCATACCTGTACGACGTAGTTTGATGTCGCTTACGCGGTAGAGATTATGTGTTTTTCTCCCAAAACATTGCTTTATTTAAACTTTAAGCCACTCTCCTGTAAAATTACTTAAATGTCGCTTAGACCTTTTTGACTGGAAGCCATCGATATTATAATGCTGCAATAGATAACTAGACAATATTTTTCAAAACTAAAACTACGGTAATCACTAATTCCTTACCTTTGTCCCAGTCTGCATCCATTGCTTGTAGCAACGATGGTGAGCAGACACAGCACGGGCGCGCACTTCACCACCGCCAGCACGGCTCGGGGCAAGCCCTCCACGGCCTCCCCGCCCGCCCCGGCGCCGCCGCCCCCGCCGCCCCCGCCCCCGCCCCCGCTGCCGCCCACGCATACAAAGTACACGCACACGCACTTGAAGAAGGGCACCAGGCGGACGCCCGCGCTCAGGTGCTTCATCTAATGGAGAATTGATTGATATGAATAAATTGTTCACCTATCTATATTGATATTATAAAGCTGAAGAGTTTGTTTGTTTCAACGCTTACGCTGATCTCAGGAACTACTGCTGGTTCGAATTGAAAAAATATTTTTGTGCTGAATAGATCTTATATCGAGGAAGGCTTTAGGCTAAATAACATTATTGATATATTATCCCCAAATTCCCACGGGAACGAAAAAAACGAGGAGAACATCGTACGGTACAGCTAGTTACTTCATAAAATTAAAATACACTAAACGCTTTTCCCAACTTAACAGTAGAGCCCATCGCCGTTATAGGGTTCACACATGTTGTGCGGATTTCAACACAAAGTCAAAGTCAACATTTGCGTCACAGAGCGTCTGTGGTCCAGTTGGTCGGACACTTGACTTGTAACCGGGAGGGGACCTCCCGGTTCGAGTCCGGCTACTGGACGTGTACCAATGGGACTCTTTTTCAGAGCCTATGTACGCAACGCAACGCTCGTACGGTGAAGGACAACATCGTGATAAACCCGCACACCACAAGGTGTGTGAACCCTATAACGGCGATGGGCTCACCCCCTGTCACGTTGGATTAAATACGCTTGGTGAACCGTGGGTACTTGCTTTAGCAAGTGCCTCTGCCTACCCCTCTTTGGGATTAAAAGGCGGGAAGTGTATTTTTTTTTTTTCAAAATTTCTTTATTTCATCGTTTTTACTGCTATACCATACAGATGTACAGTAGCATAACACAAAGCTTGATGAACGTCATTTATGACTTTCAAAGCAAAAGTAATCGTCCCCGGTTCGAATTAATTTCTTTTACTGGCCAGAAGAACCGGGAAGAAACTGGTATCTTTTCAAATCGTCAAGGCTTACTGCTAAGTATACTTAACATAAATATGACGTTGTCCTTCACCGTACGAGTGTTGTGTTGCATACATAGGCATAAATATAATTCAATATTTTATTCCAGCATGACAATGTCAAACATTGCAATAGTAGTAGTACACTTGCTTGTAGAACGGGACAATGAAGTCATCTTTTTCGTGCATGCAGCCCATAGTATTGAATGATTGAATGTTGTAATATGAAAAATTATCCACTTCCTAATATCCTATAAACTATAAATGCAAAAGTTTATATCAATGGCTTCCCGCCAAAAAGGTCTGAGCGACACTTAAGTAATTTTATAGGAGAGTGGCTTAAAGTTTAAATAAAGCAATGTTTTGAGAGAAAAACACATTAGTTTTACTGCGTAAGTGACATCAAACTACGTCATAGAGGTATGAAACCTAGACAAATCAACGCAGAAAAAAAGGCGATCCAAACTGCATACTCAACTCATTTTCGACAAATATGTCGCTTAGGCCTTTTTGGTTGTCTACCATCGATATGAATGCATTTGGTATTATTCTTTCACATAAAAGTACTTAAATGATGAGACTTCATCCTCAACTTCCTATTCTCATGAGAAAGGAACAGATATTAGGAGGTAAACCTCAGCAGAAATTAGCCTTTATCACCAGACTAGACAAACCTATATCTCGACTGCCCATGAATAAAGTATATAATAATATACTTACTTTAAGTATATTTAAAAAAATATCCATTTAATAAATTCTTTCACATTCAAAATCAAATATATTAAGAAAGTAAATAGTACCTACCCAATAAAATTTCGAATGCTGGAAAATAGACATAATTGATTTTACTTGCACACTTCACTTAACAAGTTACGACAGTGTTTTGAAACAGAACCTATTCCACTGAAACTATTTAAACACAATAACAAAAACATGTCCCTTTATCAAATGATCTTCGAAAACACTTTGATCTGTTTACAAAGAAAATAAACATGATTATATCAAGTTATTGACTGATATGTCACAAATAAGTACATACTTAAAAAGATATAAGGACAATAACAATACATAATCCCTTTAATGTGAACTTAGGTAGTGTAGGTACTTATTTAGGTTCTTAAATAACATTGGACATTACCTTTATCTCTCATGTTAAAGTAAGCATAACGTAGCGTTTATACGATTCGAGAATATGCTGTGTAATGAAAACAGGTCTTACCAGATCTCCTGTAGAAATCATCGCAAAGATTTAACTATTTCTAGTACAGTTTCACTAAAATCTTGTCTATAACAATGGACTATGATGTACGGGATGAGTTGTGTGTCGCGCACAGTAAGCGGAAGCCGACTGAATGATCGTCGAAGCACAGCGCATAGTGAACAGAACACTGCGATTTATTAATAAAAACTGTTTGTTTTGATCTCAGTAAATTATCAACGCAGGTCACAGCGCTGAGTACTAAGTATAAGTATACTATTTTTTAAATAATCGCATTATCACGTTAACTTCTATTGATTTTGGGCTTTTGAAATTAGTAGCATAATAATAACACAGGTGGCCGAAGTATTGACACAAATTATGACGTATACGTCAATCCTACCAGCTGATTTTTCTTTTCGTACCACGCATCGTTTTGTATTTTATCCCCAATTTAATTTTCAAATAAAGAGTTTTGAAAGTAAGTATATCCACTATTGATTTATAATTTTTAAAATTTACTGTCTATTTGAGTGTAGAGTGGTATATTAAGCAACCATTCCATTTTCTGATGTAAAACAATCATCTCCGATGCACATGCTCAGATTGGTACATCAAAAATGAAACGTTTTGACAGAAAAGGCACGATGAAAGAACTGTCAAAAGGCCTCTCTCTTGTGATGTGGTATCTGTGGTGATTTAGCAATATAAATTGCAATTTATTTACTTAGATTTAGAATTATTTACATAGCACATCTTATATAATGCCTAAGAAGAAGACTGGACAGCGAAAGAAGGCTGAGAAGCAAAAGCTTCGGCAAAAGGAGATTCGCAATGCCCGAGGAAACGTTGACCTCGCTCAGCACCCGTGCAATATCGCAATGGACTGTGATAAGTGCCAGAAGTAAGTCAATGAACAATATTGCGGTGTATTCTACAAGTGCTCAGCATCTTTAACTTCTAAAATAACTTCAACAGGAAGCAGAAAAGTCGTGCGTTTTGTTACTTCTGTCAAGCGCTGCAGCGGTTACCGACGTGCGCTCAATGCGGGAAGACCAAGTGCATGGCCAAGACCGGCGACTGCGTGGTGCGGCACGCGGGCGTCCACACCACCGGCCTCGCCATGGTGGTTCGTACACTAATTACAAATAAACTAAGACTTGTACCACACCAGTTATGAATGTACCTATTTTATATTAGCTATGCTGCATGCCGAACTGATAATTTTCGCCGAAAGCTCTCACGGGGGGTTATGTTTCAGTTCCTTGAGAAGCTGGGGTGGTAGGAGTAACACTATTTAATAAATAAATAATAATAATAATAAATATTTTTCAACAACACACACATTCCCTTCGTCCCATGTTAAGTAGCTAAAACACTTGTGTTATGGAATTCAGACAACGAAATATACTTACTGAAATATTTTTTTTGTTTGTTTTAAATACATATACTTTTAAGTACTTGTTGGGTGTGTCTGGGTGTTTTATTTATATTAATTGTTTATGTTTATAACAAAAATGAAATATTTATGAAAAAGCCTATTTTGTTGTCTCAGATTTCTGTAAACAAGTTGCTTTAGCTATCAAACTGGGATGAAGACAGATGTGTGTTTGTTGAATAATGTTTATTTATTGAATTTTGACGTGGAATTGTGGTGGGGATACTGTTTTGTAATTTTGTTTTATATTAGTTTTTTTTTTTTTAATATTAGTAAGGTTGAAAGAGCGAGTATTATTTTAGAGCGTCTGTGGTCCAGTTGGTCGGACACTTGACTTGTAACCCAGTATGGGGTGAGGTCCGGCCTCCGTATTGGTTTTTTTCGATCCGGCTACTGG
This sequence comes from Conopomorpha cramerella, assembly GCA_012932125.1. Taxonomy (NCBI): domain Eukaryota; kingdom Metazoa; phylum Arthropoda; class Insecta; order Lepidoptera; family Gracillariidae; genus Conopomorpha; species Conopomorpha cramerella. The sequence goes on along the minus strand of SJJU01032280.1, from coordinate 2,313 downwards.
AATTGACCAATGGACTCTTTTTCAGAGCCTATGTATGCAACTGCAAACGCTCGGTACGGATGAAGGACAAACATGTGATGAAACCGCACACGAAACACAAGGTGTGTGAACCCTATAGGCGGCGATGGGCTCACCCTCCTGTCACGTTTGGGTTAATATTACGCTTGGTGAAACGTGGGTAATCTTGCTTAGCAAGTGCTCTGCCTACCCTCTTTGGGATTGAAAGGCGTGAACGTGTATATTTTTTTTTTTTTTTTTTTAAGTGTATATATATTAAGAAAGTGTGATTTAATTAATAATAAAATCTAAATATGTAAAAGGAAAAACTGACTGACTGACTGACTTATCAATGCACTGCCCAAACGGCAAAACGCAGGTGCTTGAACTTTAGTATGGACGTAGCTTAGGTAACGTAGGTGTACACTAAGAATGGAATTCCCGAAATTGCCACAGGAACGGGAATAAACGGGAATACTCTTTTGTATGAAAAATCTAAACGGCTCTAGTTAGATTCTTGAGGGATGCAGGTACCTACTACTAAACTATACAAATGAAATTGCAGGGTGTCCACTAGTATGTTATATTTTGTTATACAATAAATAACTAATAACTTTTTTATTTACTGTTTTGAAGAACTGAACTAAATTAAATCAATAAGCATTGCAATTTTGTTCTGTACTGCATTGTAATGAGGTTCAAACCGAATGATTAAAACACTAGCTGATCAGTAATACACAGCTACTGATGTAAGATCAACACTGGGAATCAGAGCCCTTTTGCATTTGTCACGTCCAACTCTTCTTATCTTCTACCTATTTGTTATTTTTAATGTTTTTTTATAGTGCTGTTCCTTCTCTTGTAATGTAACATGTATATATCGATGGTCCCTATTAAGAAAGTCGGATCTACAAAACAGAACATGTTCAGGAGAGAAGATAGTTTTGGATATTAAAACTAAACTACTTGTGGAACATACTTCAAATTTACAACAGCTTATAATCTTTGGTACCTTTACGTGATGTAATATACGTATAAGTTTATAGATCTTAATGTCGCCAATCTAACGGTGTAGAAAAGTACGCTATTACATATTCCTAAAATTGCACTACCGACATTTTTAATTGGGGCCATCGAACTATGTGACAAATGTGAATAAATAAATAAATAATAATACAGAGTTTGGGTATGTTTCTAGGGTGCCATTTGTGATTTCTGCGAGGCGTGGATCTGTCACGGACGGAAATGTCTCCAGAGCCACGCCTGCACCTGCCCGCTGATTGATGCAGTCTGCTTGGAGTGTGAACGAGGTGATAATAAAATGTCTTTCTGATTCATAGGTGACGACAGGCTGTTTGATACTCAGTTACAATGCCTAGACCATCGCTGCAAGGTTGCGAGCCTATTTGTCTTCTATTGGGTGCATTTTGGAGAGTGTGCTACCGAGTTGCATAACCTAATACCCCCATCGCGTTTTTACAATAGGACAACCAAGAGAACGGCAAAACATCATCCACACCAGATGGATTTACCATTCACGCGAACCTAACGGTTTGTGTCTGCTTTAATAGTGCGAACCGCCAGGATGTGGAATGACTTGCCGGAGTCTGTGTTTCCTGCGCAGTACAGTCTGAAGGTCTTCAATCGCGGGTGAATAGGTACCTAATGAACAAGTGTGCTCCATCATAGATCACAACGCTGCTTAACATCAGGCAGGAGGGTGGACAAACGCTTGTTCATTGTGATAAAAAATATGGTTTCTGTTCAATAGAAGCCGCAAAGATTTGTGTAATAGACATTTTAAATTTGAAATGAATAACGAAAACCAGGGCCTGGGTGAAGTGTCCATCCCCCGCGCTCCCCGCGCTGATGGGGTGCACCGCATAGACATAATCCTGAGACGCAGCCTTTTCTCGCGATATGGATAATGAGCACCTTACACTCTTATCAGCAGTAAACGATGTCAATTTGTTTGTTTGTATTTGAAATGTATGTATTCCAGGTGTGTGGGAGCACGGCGGCCGCGTGTTCCGCTGCTCGTTCTGTCAGGGCTTCCTGTGCGAGGACGACCAGTTCGAGCACCAGGCCTCCTGCCAGGTGCTGGAGGCGGAAACCTATAAATGTATGTTTATTTTTATGCATTTTGAACTCGCCAACGCGAAAAGAACACACATCAAAAGTGTCTAGGGATCAAGTACATTTTAGAATATATTTTACAAAAACTGTATTCATTCATAATTTATTCAAAATGTGGTGATAAGTAATTGATACAGGCATGGGGAATTAGGTAGGAAACCAATCCAGAAGATTAGATTT
>SJJU01032272.1:0-12946 GCA_012932125.1 Conopomorpha cramerella | reverse complement strand
TACCTATAAGTAATACCTACCGATTAAAAAACACTAAAGTTCGTTTTCATGCATACTTGTTTGTTACTCCTTCACGCGAAACCTACAGGACGGATTTTTTTATCAAAATTTATAATAGTATAAATAGCTTATGAAACGGCATAATCAGAGGTAAATACCGCCGAGGTTGTATACTGTGTGTAAATGCTAGGAAAATAGAATCCATGCCTACCTAAAATAAATCTCTTTTTAAAATGAAAAAAAAATTGACGAGCCCGATGGTCCATTTACACGCAGTACTTTACTACTACTATTGCGGCTTAACTTAAAAAAAAACACAGATTTGCTTTGCCCTGCAGTGGGATCCAGTAGGCTAGTAATATATATATGTATAGATTCGCTACTAGTACCCATGTGATTACACACAAGGGCATCCCTATTATTACACACGCCACAATCTGCATGTAACAATTCTATTATATTTCCAACAAGAGAATCCACGTAATACCTCTCCACAACAATATTACGACGTTAAAATGCTAGAAAATTAGCATTTACGATGAAAACGTTTACGGAAACTTATTCATCACCATACAACAAAGTAGATAAGTAAAATATGCTTTTGGAAGAACAGTGTATTCACATTACATATTAAATTTATTTTCTCAAAGGTTTTATAGACAGTTAATTTGTGCTTTATTGAAAACTAACTTTACTCCGGTGGTGTTGCTCACAGCTTATCCCTTTCCGAGTGAACTTCGGGATAAATTACATAAGCCATATTTGATCGTAAAGTTGCATTTAGCCAAACAAACTTATGCGTTTATAATATTAGTAGGATTGATTCACTGTCCAGTTATTTAAACTAAAATAAACCGTTATTTATGATATCATAGGATAGGACTATTCCTAATTCCGAAGTACAATTCCCGGTTCCGAATATTCTATTTTGTGGGCCACAAAACCGATTTTTAAAAGATGCTCATCTTTTAAAGTTAAAAAATATACATACAGACAGACTTGTTAAACAAAGGAGCACTGTTCACCAAGCTTATTCAACCCAACGTGACAGGCGCCGTTCTAGGATTCACACACCTTGTGATGTGCGGGTCCTTAAGATCGTAGCGTAGCGTATATAGGCTCTGTAAAAGAGACCCTAGTGCAACAGGACTTGAACCCTCAACCTCAGGATTGTAGATTTGAGAACATAACCCTAACTAGATCATTTTTTAATGAACGCGCACAGACATTATAACTCAATATTGTTCACCGGGTAGTCTACTCGTAACCACGACGCATGCAACTGCGTCGTAACGTCGTAAAATAACAAAGGTAAGCTCGAGCTTGTCTTTGATTATATTCGCGCCTATATACCCGGTGAACAAAATTGAGTTCTAACCCTAACTACTTATTTAATCTGGTATATTACTTATATTTCCCTGCCCAACATTTCCGGTCTTGGGGGTTGTAAGAGGCGACCGAGGGAACACTCCAGAGGCCGGTCAGCCGCTCTCTGTGAATTAACATTTTCTTAACATTCACAATAGCACTGCGATCGCCAACCCTCCTGCCAAGTGTGGCGATTATTGGCATTTCCTCCCCAAATGATAACGGAAGTCATTGGGGGAGGCCCTCATCCAGCTGTGGACGTCATGTGGCTGATGATGATGATTACTTAAATACTACAAAAATGCCAGGAAAAATGTCAAGTACTGATGATTATACAAATTATACCCTTTTCCAGGAACGTTTAATAATACTTATGGTCATAACATCGATCAAATTAAGAGCGGGGAATCGAAAGGAGTAACGGAAGCCGCCTACGTATCCAAGTCTATTTCGCCCTTGTAGTTTAAATTTGGACATTAAAAATTACTCTGTGGTGACCCTTGAAACACTAAAGTGTTGCACGGAAGTGCGGAGTCCACCAAACTCCCCATCATAACTTGACCTCATAAAAGTACTGAAAGATAAGCAACGATAGCTCATGGTCCCGAGAAATTCTTTAGGAGCAACTGTTTATTTTATTATCGTATCCCGTATGAGTTGTCTTGAATTGAGACGACATAAACTGTGCAAGGCATGTTCGATTCAGACAGAGCTTTAACTTGTTGATCGTTTACTCAGGTCCACAGACCAGGTTAGACTGGAACTTGTTCTTTACAGAAAAGTTAATGTGTTTTGTTTCTCCTTGTGGTTCAAACGCAGGCGTAATATTAAGCATCTTCCTTTCCATGGTTGTTGATCGGGATTTGTTTGGTGATTATTTTCCGTTGTTCTTGGAAATCTTGGCAACCCAACAATGTACGTGTTCATTGGCATTAAAACGGGTACTTATGGAGATTAAATTTATTTCTCTCTCCACTCTGACATAGCACACGAATGTTTCGTTTCGTAAAACTAAAAAAATGTGCCTAATGTAGAAGCATCAGCAGATTAAAATCTGTCACTAAAATCCGGTCAGTACTTTTGCCGTAAAGAAGTTTCAGACATACACACTCAAGTTTAGATTTATTTTATTCTTTGCGTGTATCTTTTGTTTTTTTCATTATTGTGTTATAGTGTCTCGTGTCGAAATAAATATTTCATTCATTCATTCATTCACATTAAAAATTCGTTAAATTAGTACCTACAGTGAGTTTATATCTCTAGATGTCTTTTCGCAAATGAAGTCTCATGCTGCCGTTTATGTAGTGAAACTGACTACTCTATTCACGGGATTGCAGATAGAAGCTAAAGAAGCTGCTTGGGTAAAATCTATTCTTTCTTTGAACTATATCATTACATAGTATAAAACAAAGTCGCCTCCCGCTGTCTGTCCCTATGTCTGCTTATATCTTTAAAACTACACAACGGAACTTGATGTGGTTTGTTTTAGTAGATAGAGTTATTATTGAGGAAGGTTTATATATAATACATGCATATAATAGCGAAGAAACACTGTTAATAATGTATATTGGCAAAACATCGTTTGCCGGGTCAGCTAGTTTACTATAAATTAACCAAACACAACTCAGATACCCTTTATGCTTTTGTCTCATTCGACTGGCAAGTGTCTGAAAGAGATAAATGTGCCTCAAGAATTACAGAATGCATTGATCTTTCTTTCAGAATATGGAATGATGAGTTTTTGTACGTGTAATACAGGGCAAATTCTTGAACATACAGCAAGTTTCCCGGAATCCACCCTGGGCTAAATTCTTTCCGATACCAAATCGGAATAACCGGAAAAAACCATGTCGCTCGACAGGACCAATTTAAGAAGCAGAGACAAATCAAATTGTCCCAATTGCCTAAACAGATAGGACGTAGTCGACTTCCGCGTAGGAGTTCGAAGAACGACGAAATCTGGCGTGTATCAATATAATTTAATTGAATAAAGGAAAACATAGTGAGAGAATCTGCACTATAAATAGAGTGTTTACCTTACAGACCGTTATATGTATTGTCGGAAGGTCTATCACCTATACCTATTTAAGTAAACTACCATAGTGTAAAAAAAGATTTTAAAAAAAAGGCTGAAAACGTGGTTCGTTTACTATTTAACAGAGAAAATAAGTGTGCACAAAATATTAGCTTACTAAAGAAATATTGTTAAAATAATGTATGACTACTAACAAAAAGGTAACATTATGTAAAGACATTTCCTTAGTAAAAAAAAAACCATTAAACTAGATTAAGGCGATTTAGTTCAAGGCAACCGAGAAGACGAGTTAAAGGATCAAAACGCTTCTAAGCTAAACTTCCTTAATTTCATTGCTGTTGGCACATGCGACGTAAACAATATTGCTATACCTACTTACTTATCCGGTACGTATATTAGATAGAAGAGCTGAGCCCGAGTGACAGAAATCCGTATAAGAATGATAGTAATGATATATTCATGACCGTTTTCCCCGGTTTGCAGCGGACCCTTAGCCAGTTTTAGAGGTTACCAATGATTACAAAAACGGGCATCATACTTAGTATTATTATTAAGATAAATCTCACGATTACTTAATACTTTTGACTCCACTTCGAAAAATATTACTTATAAGCCAAGCCACGCGGGCTCTCTGTTAAATTTGGTCATTTTTTCATGAACAAAACACTTTTAATCTATATAAAATAGATTTTGTTGCCTAGGTAGATGACGTTTAACCATGGTATTTTATTTTTATTCCGAGGAGTTCAACTATGTGTCTAAACCATGCTAGTTACGATTAAGGAAGTATAGAAATTGATAGATATTATATAGATAGGATTTATTTTTGTTTTCTTTTGTAATAATACATTAATACAGACCGGTACCTATGTTCTCAAATTATGTGAGATTGACTTGTAGATAATACTTAAGTTAACCTATTCTACTTTTAGTGCAATAAAGTATTAAATAATAAAATAGGTAATGGAAAGTTATTCTTTCACGTACCGCTCGCCAAATATCTGAATTTACTGCAGACATCCGTTAATTGGTCTAAATAACGTATAAAGGAAGTTGTAAATGTCTTATCATTATTAGTAAATAGATTTTTATTAGTAAGGAAATTTCTCGAACGACACGACCCTTTGAAGTATGTATTTATTTGTATGTAGTTATTTGCTTTTTTTAATATCTCATGGCCTTACCTACTAATAATGGAATATTACCATGAGGTGGAATTCACTTGTGAATAAATTGATGAAATTGAAGTAAACATATTAATGTCCTTTACGTTTCCGGTGTTCCTTGTATAACCTTCTTCCATAGTAGCGTACGTAGTTTCTCTTAACTTTTAACAAATTATTTATTGATATAACATTAAAATTAATACGTTGTTAATAAAATTTACGTACATAGCAGTTTAACTGGTCCGATTCTAAATAACACCCTTCCATTCATGAATGTGCATGTAATAGAGAAGCGGGTACGTATGTATTTCGTGTAAATTAATTCTTTTCATTTCGTCGTTGTAGTATAGAACAAAGTTTTCAATAATATTCATAGTTTAAACCGGGTATTAATAAAGTAAACCGGCGCGAAATTACATTTTTGCCGCTACGATGCCAGAGCAATACAACTACGATATTGTAGAAGAGTTGGCTCCCTGTTCTCGACCTGATCTGAGCTCCCTGGTCAACGAAGGTAAGCTGAATACTTCATCATCATCATGATCATCAGCCCATACTTGTCCACTGCTGGACATAGGCCATAGCTGAATACTTATTTTTGGTTAATTACGCGCCGTAATACCCGATTTAAACTATTAATCAATAATGTAAAAGCGCGTTTCTTTAAAAAAAAAAAGGTATTCCATGTCAAAATGATTGTATTGGGTTCATACTTGTGCACGTTGTGTATAAGCGCACCTAATAAACATAACTTCTGTTTCTTGATATCTGTAGTTAGAGACACTTACAAAGTAAATGCCGTATATTCACCAAACGTATTCGTACTAGCTTGGTTTGTGGTAAATAATTCGTGAAATTCACATCTCAAGTAAATGGTATGACGAACATTTATGCCTGAAATAAAACACACGCACGTATGCAATGTGCACGCGGTCTAACAAAACATAATAATAATTGCCCAAAATGTATGTTTCGTAGAAATAACATTTACTAATCGTATACAGGAAAGTACCAAAGTAGTTAGCTAATTAATGAACTGTTCATATCAACTATCCAGTATTATACAATCACTGCTATTACTAATTATTTAAAAAAAATAACTCCACGAATCTCGATGGCACAGATTAATTAAATTATCTACTACAATTTTGGTCTGGTTTTATAAAACTAATATCCTTCGCAGTCATTATAAACATAACTCGCTGTACTCGGCGGTGTTAACCGCAGTTTATACAGTTCCCGTGGGACTTTGGCATAGTTATGTCCTATGTGTAATTCTGAGGTATAAGCTATGTTATTGTAATGTTCCATTAAAATACGTTCAGTAGTTTTCGCGTGAAATAGTAAAAAACATCCAAACAAACTTCGCGTTTATAAAATTAGTACGATAATCAAGCACTCATCAATCACCCTACAATTTGAGCAAGTAAGCAAAATACATTTCACGCTATCTCGTTTTTAGCTCTTTTCATTGAGGCTTAGCATTGAAAGCGACTACGGAATCTTTTCAAAGCCAGGAAAGATAGAGTCCAAGTAAAAATCTTGTTGAAAAGCCTTCCTTTTAAGCCCCACGTCAGCTCTACTCCGCTATTCAGAGTAGCTTGGGGGCATCTGCTTTTGTAGGCGTTGAACGCGACCCTTTTCTTACAAACGGTATCACACATACCTGTTTATGTAATAGTATGTAGAGTTCGTTTGCACTTTGCTCTACCTCGGGCTCTAGGGCAGAGTACCATCATTGCCTATGGTATGCGAATGTGACACAGTCACATAGTATTCTCGTTTTCTACAAAGTTTGTACTCAAAATGTTAGAACACGATGAGAATGTTAATAATCCATATCTACACACATCAAAAGTGTCTAGGGATCAAGTACATTTTAGAAGATTGCAATCAAGAATATACACTTCACGCTTTTTAATCCCAAAGCGGGGTAGGCACTTGCTAAGCAAATGCCCACGGTTCACCAAGCGTATTTAACCCAACGTGACAGGGGGTGAGCCCATCGCCGTTATAGGGTTCACACACCTTGTGGTATGCGGGTTTCATCACGATGTTGTCCTTCACCGTACGAGCGTTGCGTTGCGTACATAGGCTCTGAAAAAGAGTCCCATTGGTACACGTCCAGTAGCCGGACTCGAACCTGCGACCTCCCGGTTACAAGTCAAGTATCCTATCAACTGGACAACATACGCTCTCTTTCATTGATACATGGCATTAGGTAGGAGACCAATCCAGAAGATTAGATTTGATTTAAATAAATTAGTTTTTTTTAGAGTTAGAAATGTACTTGATCCCTAAACGCTTTTGATGTTTGTATTTATATGTAAATCGATGAATGTATTCAAATCACGAACGCCACTGACTCTTATATCATTAGCCTAGGCATAACCGCTGCTGAATTTTAGGAACAATAAATTTGATGCGTATGTGTTTCGATGATGCTTCGTTATAAGTAATGTTGTGTGTGAAGTAATGGCGTTTTTTGATAAACAAATGTATTAGGCCGGGCTAAAAGGAGTGTTCACCAAGTAATATAACTTTGGCTTACTACTACTAAAGCGACTGCCGTCTGGTCTCCGAACTCGCCCAAGGGGAACCATGAAGGAGATTGGAGCTTTCTCCGAAGCTAAACCACTTGCATTTTTCACATTATTATGGGCGTGCACCTCAAATAGGTAATAATCTTTAGTAATTTTGGTATGCCCCTTAACCCAAATTATTACTGAGAATAATCAAATTAGTACATGATGTCTTGTTAAATGAATCAAGTCAAGAAGCATAAATGTTTTATTTCCAGAAGGAGACTAGCCCAACAAATCAAATCCTGGCAAGGTCCCTGTCTGTTACTGTCGGTAAACACATCACGACAATTGATCTAGTGTGCAAAGCGAGGATAGATCAGATCATCATGACCACTGATGTCTGAGCTAACAATGTTAACGTAGCACATAGAACAATAGTCCAACGTAAATTAGTAGAAGGTAGTGCAAATAGATGCCTAAGAATGTACACTGTGTAACAATCATGTGTTTGGAACCTAAATTATACGAATTTCCTGTTCTGAAACGCTCTGGTGTCTTATATTGTGTAAGCTAACGTGTCTGCATGTAATCGCGATAATCCCGGGGATCAATTCTGTTAAGTAATTACAAAAAGGATCTCTCTGGTTTTGAAAAAGTTTGCACCCATTTTAAATCTAAGGCTGTAAATTTTACTGGCGTTGTTTAGAATATTTTATACAATATTGTTTTTTTTTTTAATCACTATGAACAAGCGTTTGATCACCATCCTGCCTGATGTTAAGCAGCGACATGGTCTACGATGGAGCACACTTGTTCAGAAGGTAATATTGTATTGCTTTTAATACTTCATCAATGGTAACGCTAATTAACGCTGGTCGGACGATATAAAAAAGACGGCGGGCCGACCAGATACGCCGCGTATAGAGAAAAGTGGAGGAACATACAAGAGGCATACGTCCAACAGTGGACATCAATATGCTGAAGAAGAAGAAGAGAATGCTTTTCACAAAAATCACAAAGACGTTTGAAAATAAATGCTTCTCAAACTAATGTTGTCCTTGTTATTCAGATACATAGACAGTGGGAGTAATCAAGAACGCCGACTCTTATGATGCGTTTGAGTAATGGAATTTGGTGGCGTAAGACATTTATCTCTACTTCAAAACGTGCTTTATCTCAAGCCTAATCTCTCATTGTGACGTTAACTCGCTGAAAGAAAAGAAAACATAACCAATATTCTATTGTCATTCGAGTATAGATTGTCTCCTTTACACAAACACGATTAGAACAAGACACGTTTTAATTTAGCTTAGATCTGTACTTGAGTGGAGTTTTAGGATACGGGCCGCATTGTTAGACCAGGGGCCTAAGTCTACCACAGTATCGTAGTTGCGTAAAATAAAAAAATAAATAAATACACTTCACGCCTTTAATCCCAAAGAGGGGTAGTAGAGGGGTAGAGGTACTTGCTAAAGCAAGTACCCACGGTTCACTGAGCGTATTTAACCCAACGTGACAGGGTTGAGCCCATCGCCGTTATAGGGTTCACACACCTTGTGGTGTGCGGGTTTCATCACGATGTTGTCCTTCACCGTACGAGCGTTTGCGTACATAGGCTCTGAAAAAGAGTCCCATTGGTACACGTCCAGTAGCCGGACTCGAACCCGGGACCTCCCGGTTACAAGTCAAGTATCCGACCAACTGGACCACAGACGCTCAAGACGCTCTGGCATCGCATCGGCAAACAAACGATTTCGTTGCTTTCATTCCACTGTCGTCCTTAGTAAAACAACGAGGTACCTCGTTTTACCATAAGATGCCAAACCGATGCAACTACGATACTGTAGCAGACTTGGTCTCAGGAATGAAAGATAAATCACGTTTTCAAATTAGGTAGTTATTCCATTATATTTTAAAGCAGAATTGTGCCGTTCGTTGGATTGTCGCTTTTGCGTACATTTGCATAATAGCAGTTGACAACAAATATCGGGCTGTTAGGGATCATTATGCCCTTTGATTGGATAACTCGGTCAGCAACTATTCTATTCCGCAACCTTGAATTTACAGTGACAGACACCTAGATGTACAAAAAGTGAATTGAAATATAACACTTGTTATTAAAGTTATTAATTGTGCTTTATAACAATTTTACTAGTCTCTAGATACAAATTTAGAGGTACAATTGATTTTGATTTTGATTGAGGATATGGATTCTTTTTTTGTTGGAAAGCTGGTGCTTCCTGTTTGGTCACATTTAAATTTGGTTTAGTTCCGACAATGGCATTCATAAGAAAACCACAGAAGTATATTTTACTGCTTGAACTCGCTTTTTTTTTTTAAAGTTATTTTACTATCAATTTTAAACGTCTAACACTACTAAGATATTAACAGTGTTAACTCAAACTGTCTATTCTCAAAGTTTTGCCATGTTGCATGCTCAACCCTGTTTGCGGTAGTAAGTACCATATCATAATAGCATGTGCCATCGCCAATAAACCACTACCAATTATACAAGTAAAATACTCATAAGAAAAGGACAAAGTTAACGAAACGAACCATCATCCGAGACAAACATTTCATTGTTCGAAACAAAATTTTCCTTATTTTTAGAATTTTACCAAAACATAATTACGTACGTAATTACATTATATTATTACGTAATGTGAAAAACATGAACAACATATAACTCATGTATACTTAAGTACAGTCGGCCAAGAAAGCGGTCTATCAGTTTTGGTGACACTTCCCGTGCCAATAAAATATCAATAAGGTACAGTTGTTATATTGTGAGAAATGAAAAAATAATCTTATTGTCGAATGACATTCGTATGATTTTCAACCTTAAGGTGGTAAAACATTTTCTACGCCAACTGTACCTACTTACATTCTTAATGCATTCAATATTTACACGATTATTCCATAAACATGCAACATGCTTGATTATAACCTAATAATGTACGTATGTATGGCATGTAGGTAAGAGGCATTGAAGTTCCTTCTAGGTCAATGATGATAATAAGCTATCACGCAACGGTGCATTAGGACCTAGTTATAGACACGTGTATCGGGTCAAAATATAGTTGGGCTCTTTTACTTTGTATACGAGTAAGTGAGATAGACTAATGATGAATGCCTTTGCTGGTTCTAACCGTTTCCCTTTGGCTATCTTTGTCTAGAAGGCATGCTGTAAGACGTTATGGCGTTTTTTTGTAATACCTGGGACAATTGTCCGAACGCTGGCAAGAAAATTACTAATGCATCTAGGTAATACCCACATACATTATTTATTTTGTCTCTTTCAGAAAAAAATATTTTAATTTTATTTTAATGTAGCAACTTTTAAGGAAATAAATACTGATACTAACGGAGGATACGAAGTGCAAAGGTCCTACGAACCACAACGGATTCAGAGACTCGTATAGTAAGTACATTGCTTTTGTTAGGTTGTTAATGTTTTAATAATAATATATAATAGACATTAAATGTTGTAATAAAATATTCTACAGCCCTTGAAACCGATTTCTGCCTCAATAAAACACAGATAATTTGCTCTTAAGTATCTCCAACGTTTTAAAATTTTATTAATTAAATAACATTATGTTGCGTATGATCAACGCTAACTAACTCACAAGATGAGAAACTGTTGTAGGAAAGCGGAACCTGGTCCTGCTTTCGAAAACAGTAGTGTAGCCGGGTTAGACGCTCGCTAGGGAGAATTAAGACATACGCCTAATAAGTTGGTAAGATACTTGATTTGCAATCAGCAATGCAAGGGAGGTCGCGGGATCAAGTCCGGCTACTGGACGTGCTATAGAAAACGGGTACAATATGGAAAACGGCCATATGTTATCTCCTTAATAATAATAATAATAAACATACACTTCACGCCTTTCAATCCCAAAGCGAGGTAGGCAGAGGCGCTTGCTAAGCAAATACCCACTATTCACCAAGCGTATTTAACCCAACGAGACAGGGGTAAGCCCGTCGCTGTTATAGGGTTCACACACTTTGTGGTATGCGTGTTTCATTACATGTTGTCCTTCACCCTACGAGCGTTGCGTTGCGTACATAGGCTCTGAAAAAGAGTCCTGTCACGTTGGGTTAAATACGCTTGGTGAACTGTGGACAATTGCTTAGCAAGTGCCCCTGGCTACCCCTCTTTGGGATTAAAAGGCATGAAGTGTATTAATATTTTATTTTTGAAATAAGAATAAAAATGTGTACAGATTTTACCAGATTGTACCATTTTCGCTGTAGTAAAAGTTGTCAATTTTGACGAGAATTGCTCGGGTTCAATGACACGCAGTAGATACGTATTTCCTACTGTTATTTTCACTTTTCTCCTTAAAAAGTTCTTGTAAAGTCTGAAAAAATAAGAACTTAAACAAATTTCTCATAAATTCACTATCAATAGACTAACTGCTTTCGTAAATAATGTTATCTTAAACTACTTGTTTGAATATTTCTGGAGTCCGGTTAATTACCATGAATATACTTGACAGCCGGTCATTTGGTACTTCTATCCTTCGCTGGTGTCATGTGAAACAAGTGAGACAGAAGTACATCTTGATAGGCTGTTAAGTAAATTAAAAAAGCTAATAGACTACAATTTGTATATATAAAAGATATAGTTATACTCTTATAAATCAATAACGCCTAAACCGATTAGGCTGAAATTTGGCGGGGAGCTTAAAACCCCTGGTTTTACGGACATATTTACTTTTTATTTCGATCCTGTGGGACGCATTGTTATATAAAGGGTGTTACAGTGTGTATGCAATACAGTTACTACGCGAATAAATCGCGGGGCGTCCACTAGTGTCTTAGAGGTAATATGTCTTACTCACTAGTTGCGAACTCATAGGCAACTTCCGATCGAATGAATTGAAATTTATAGCGGATGAGTTTGCTTTCAATACGGTGCGCCGGCGGCGGTGTGCGTTGGCCGCCATTATTGTGTGCGCGTGCGCAGTTTTCCCCGCGCGCACCTTGACTTTGAACGACCGTGGTCGTAGTCGTCGTCGCCTCCACTTCACACTTCGGTAACGGAAGGTCAACAACTGCACTTTTTGTTATACTTTCGATTCTCTGTTCTTCTTGTCGCTTTTCGCCTTTGCGACTGATTATTTTACTTACACCCGGAAAGCAAATGAGACGAAGGTGCGTAGGTAATCGTAATGACAGTAAAGGTGAACTATATAAATGTCCAGTTAGTAATAATGTATATGATATTATAATTTTCATCGTGTACGGAGAATGTGAATTGTTTTCAATGCGTTTGAGATTTTTGTAGTTTAGTAGATTACAAAATGAGAATATTCAGAATTAATATAATTAGATCACAGAAAAGATAATACGACTAATTAATCAGTAAATAGACGTGAACGGTTTTGACATACATTACGATATCGCAAAATCAAGGTTTCGATTTTACAGTTGATTTTATAAGACTTGGATAAGGTATTTTTAATACCTCCACCTCGTACTTAGGATCTCAATGTAGAATTATTATGTCTATCGTAATCCAATAATATTTTGTTAGGGCATCGTTTTACGCCCCATAATTTCTATTTGTACATTATAACCCCCAACTGAAAGTAACCTAAGAGGCATATCCCCATGTCTCATTTCCACCTTCTGAGGGATTATGGAAGTGGGTTTATAGAAATGCATACTCGGAGTGCTACGATTGTGGACTTTTTTATATACTTGGTACCTACCTATATAGTTTCATTACAATAATTATTTTACAGTGGACGTTTGTATAGCAGGGGCGGTACGTCCATAGAAGCAAATAAGCTCTGCATACCCTGGCAAATTGACTAAAACAATTAGCGTAGTTAGGTATCTAT